>APFE031265311.1:0-12571 GCA_000404065.3 Pinus taeda
CTCCTTCTTGCTGCATCAAGATAACTTTTGGAGGTGGAAGATTGAGATGTTTCACCATTATACCCCAGACTTGTCTTGATTAGAGGGGAATGCTGCACATTGATAATCTCATCCAGAGTTTCAGATCCTTTAACATTTTAAGATTAAGGACCTTTTTTTTTTCAATTTCTTTTCTAAGGCCAACAATTTCACATTCTAACTTCTCAAGAAATTTTTCTTTTTCATCAATTTGAAATTCCAGAGTATCAATGACCACATTCTTTTCTTCTAAACATGTTTTGAGTCTAGAAATCTCTTCATAAAAACCATCCACATCTATAGCATCCAAGTAATCATCATCTTCAAAGGCCATTAAAAGTTTATAGTGATTACCTCGTTCATCATCATCGCTATTTGATAGTCCATCACTATCTTCATGAGTGTAATAGCTTTTCTTATTTGCATTTTGTTTCTTGTTCCATCTAATAGGTTCCTTCCCCTTGTCAATCTTATGAGGACATGTGGCAGCATAGTGACCTACTCTTCCACAAGCAAAACATTTGAAAGGTAACTTACCTCTGAATCTTCCAGAACCCCTTTGAAGATTTCTGACAAAATTTGATTCTTCTTCTTCTTCTTCTGGTACGTGACTTGCTTCATAATAATCTCCTTTGCCTGAAGCCTTGAAGGCAGCTACTCTCCTGTCTGATGGACCTCCTTTCCTCATTTCATAAGTAGTTAGAATTCCGTGCAGTTGTGACATTTTAAGGTTTTGTAGATACTCCTTTTCTTCTATGGCAGAAACTTTAGATTCAAATCTAGAGGACAAATATCTTAGAACTTTTTCAACCACAACAACCTCTTTTATTTCTTCACCCAAGTTTTTCATACAATTAACAATCTAATTTACACGAAGAAAATAATTAGCCACACTTTCACATTATACATCTTGAGATTTTCATATTGAATCCTGAGGGTTTGAAGTTTTTCTCATTTTACCTAATCATCTCCTTCATAGCTCAAAACAATCTTGTCCCATATCTCTTTTGCGGATTTAAACTGCATTACCTTGACAAATTCTGATTGAGATAGGCAACCTAATAGAGTATTGACCGCCTTTGCATTTGTTTCATATTTATTCTTCTCAGTCAGATCTGTAGGAGTTACTGATGGAAAAGTATACCCTATGTCTATGATATCCCAGACTTCTGTACCAAGAGATTGAAGATAGGCAGTAACTCTTACCTTCCAATATACGAAGTTTGTCCCATCAAAAATCGGTGGCCTGATTGATGCTTCCCTCTCGTAGTTGCTCATGATGAAAGATCTTCCTTCAAGCGATCAAGCTTCTTCTGAAGGACTTGCTCTGATACCAATTGTTGGAAATAATACTCAGAGGGGGGGGTGCTCTGATACGCAACTATGCAGAAGGAAACCCACGTATACAAAGCAAACTTTTAATTTACTTTATCTTTCTGATGATGATTGTTAATCTATGTTGTGGAATCAAATAACCAGTACCCAGAGACAGTAAAACAGGGCAGAAAGACAATGAGACACAAGAACACAAGATATAAGGTGGAAACCCAATGTGGGTGAAAACCACCTGCTGCAATTCGTCTCTATCTTCTTTTAAATTAGAAACTTCTTTTACAATGTACTGGTGCAGTCCTTTACCAGTACGCAGGCTACAACCTGCAGAGAGCTACAACCCTCGCTCATTCTCCAGCTTCTCTTGGAAGGGAGCTACAACCCCCTTTAGCTCTTGCACTAGCCAAGATACTAGTACGTAGGTGCTAGCCTACAGAAGGCTACAACCTTCTCCTTCTTCCACGGACCACGTTTCATAAATTTTCAGACTGGATCCATGAACATCAATCAATAATCAAGAATTTCTCCGTCAACCAATCTCCTTTCCAACAATTTGATCTGAATCAAGTAGATACTTTTCTGACAGCTGTACCCAAAACACAGTACCAGAAACCACACACCAAAATCTGAACCCAGAATACAACAGCAATAAACAGAAGCAGCTAGATCACAACTTAAAGTATATATGCTATTTCAATAACCTGCAACATGCGTGCATACGCTTCTGTGTTTGGAACAAACTGCGTATACGTTGTTTTCATTCACTAAAACGACGTGTAAACGCGCCTTAGCTTCACTGAACCTGCTTACAGATCTATAAAAGATAATTCGCTCTTTCAGATATTCAGAACGCTAACCCAGATTATCAGTGTTATATATCAAGCAAGCGCCACATATAACAGACCAAAATCATACAAAGATACTATCATTAAAGCTTAAAGATTATGACCCATCAATAGAACTTATCCTTCTCTTTGCGCTAAGGTTCCTCCTTCAATCAGATCTAGATTTGCACCATAATCCGATTACCAGTATTCTAGATCTACCATTTTATCAGATTTTCAATGATAATTCAGATGATCCTTTGCCACAAGATCTCCTTCCTCTTTTATAGTCTTAGGCCTTCCACAATACCACGGTCCAAAACCATAACATTTCAATACCATGAACCCAAAACTTGGGATCAACACATCAGACGAGATGCCATGGTCCAAAACCATAGATTCAAATACCAAGGACTAACTACCATGGACCAAGAGTAAGTTCCCCAACATATACACGCTTTTGTAATGTATAACCCGCGTGTATACGCGTCTTCGTCTAGATGAACCTACGTATATGTCTTTTTCTTCTTTCTGAGTGCTTGAACTGAGATCTGTCACCAAGATGAGTTGCCATCAAGGACAACACCAGACCCATAGCATCAAGCCTATGCCATAATGCCAAAAATTATCATGTAGCAGCTTCAGACATGTCTCTAAAAAGGTAGTTAGCATCGAAGGATCCACTTCCTACTCGGGTTGATCCTCACTACCTGAAGTAGAGACCTCCGCGAAGCTCTTCGTAGCTTCCATAAACGTCTTCTTTGCGTGCTCCAAGTCAAACTCATGCTGCTTTTTAGGGGTTTTGCGAACCCCTGGGCCTACCTCGGTTAATTTCCCCTTATCTTCCCCTATAGCCACGCCACTTCTGAGCATCAAGTTCATGTTGGGGTCTTCCTCGTGTGGTTCAGACCTCATCATTTGAACATTCTGCATCGCTGTAGGTTGTGCTACACTTTTCTCACATATCTACACTACCAGTGTGCGGAAATCTATCATTTCATGATCGAACTACTCACAATAGGGGCACGATATTCTAGTCGGGTTGGTACAATCACGCACATAGTGCCTTGGTCCTCCGTAGTTGTAACGGATTAGCTACCCATGGCCCCATTCCTCCCCATCCTCATCCTTGTCCCCAGAACCCACCACACCCTATCGCCGCGGCTGGATCCTGACCTCGCACCTCAGTCTGCATCCTATAGGCAGATGTTTGATCCATCGAAATTTCATAAGCATGGCAGTCTTGTTCCTCATGGTCCACCGATCTACAAAAAATGGAAAATAGCTGCTGGGGGGTCTGGGTAATCTTTTGTAGTAGGTGATAGTTGTCCATGTTGTGCTTTCCTCCTACCTGATAAATTGCGCACTAGAGCGAGGGTGCCACGCTTGGCCCCGCCTGTGCCTCTGGTTGTAATGGAATTGGTACCCCCGCTGCCAAATAGTTCACAAAGTTTGGATAGTGATCCTTATTGTGGCCCTCGCTTCTACATTTTATGCACCGCACTTCCTCCCATGCTTCTAGCTGGGGTGCCTTCTCCTATTTCAAACTCTGCATTTCTAAACACAGGTTTTGTATTTGTGCATGGATCTGCTGAACTACCAATCGAGTATCCTGTATCGGAGTCTCATGCAACCTCATCGCTATCTATAATGCTTCAGCCTGGGTCGAGATCTTCTGATATAATAGCACCATCCCCAGATGTGGCACTAAAGACGCCACAAACCATGCACGGTGCTGCCCATCTGTTAGCGTCATGTTAGCTTCTCAGATCGTACTTTTCAATCTCTAATCCAGATCCCAAGGGGTTTCACCTGGCAACATCATGATCTCCTTGAACCTGATGATTGACTGCGTCTTTGATTTTGGCTGGCTAAACTCTTTGTTCAATGCATCCCAAATCTTCACTATCTCGGCATTTGGGTGATCACTAGAGTGCTTGATATACCAAGTCAGCGCGCGGTCCTGTAGCGCACTCACCAGGGTAGACTTTTTAATATTATCATCCGTAACTCCATGTGCTTCCCATACTGCCCTTACTATGAACCAAAACTATTCTGTATCCTCGCTTCCTACTCCTTTGAATACTGACAACTTGATCACGCTCATCATGTTTAACTTCTAGTTTGAGCGTGGGTGTGCTAGGGCCCACTACGAACTCCTACTGCTTCTTATCCAATCAATATTCAATCTCTTTCTTCATAGGGTTTCAGACTTCCAATATCAGACATCCCTTAGGCAGATCCCAGTCTAGGTAACGAAACCATTTTTTGGCTTCTTGGGGTCTGACCCAGGTTCTGAAGAGTTATTAGCCAAACAAATCCCGCACTACTGGCCCTTTCGGCAACAGTCCATGGAGCACAGACTGAAGTCTCACCCAAGGTAGTAGGGGAGGGTGATGGAACTAGGTTTCTGTACCCTTGGGATGTCTTGATGTGGTTTAGAGGGGTCGCGAACTGTTTTGTGGCCTTGCGCCACTCTGTATTGCTATCGATCTTCTACGTGGGTCTGCACAAATGTGCTTTCTTATTAATGAATTTATTACAGATCAGATCTTCTTCTTACAGTCCTTAAGCAAACATTTAACAATAAAACCCAGTGCGTGCAATCATGATTACGAAAAAAGACATTGCATATATTCAGAACATAAGCAATAGATAGATTCGCAATAAAGCACACAATATTTCAGCAATTCTTATGTTTATTTATCTTCTGTCAATACAACTAGATTTTCCCTATGCACTCAACTGTAGGGGTCCGCGTACACAGCTGTGGACTCTACCAATCCTTTGCGCACATAGCTGCAGAGCCTCTATCTATCTACCAACACCGTTGACTCGGTCTTCCAGACGCAGAGCAAGTATTACTTCCAAAAACCCATAACACATCAGATCTTCTAAAAGCTGCTTTCTACCCTTAGAGCCTCGCTCTATTTATACATCCCCATGGTCCGTGGACCATGGGTAGGCCGACTCACTTCCTATTATTTTATATTATTTTTGGGTGGACAACCCTTAGACTCGACCTATTACATTTCGCGCTCCGCGCATTTTGCGGAGCTTTTCACAATATCGTTACCCTAACTTATAAGCTTTAAGCCCCAAAACTGTTACATGGGGCCTTCACTACCCAACAATGTCAAAGAGTTGGTCTCATCACAGTGGACTGAGTGCCAGTGATGTATTGCAAGGCTTGCTTGAGCCATGTGGTCTCACATGAGTACATGTGCATTGTAATGTTGAGTCATGTCAAGTGTAAGTCAAGTGTCAATGGTTGGATGTAACAACCATAGAGTAGATGAAGAGTCATGAGGGTAGTTGAATTGCCACAAAGGGGAATGTCAAGGGTCATCCCACCCTTTACTATAAATAATCCCTCATAACTCATTGTAGAGGATTTTGGTCAGCCAAGCTTCTACTAAGACTATCTTGAAGAAGACTTGGACAGTATTGTAATGCGCCTTGGCTTCTCCACTGGACGGAGCTAGTACATCTCTTTGGAGGAGCAGGAAGATGTGGCTGTAACATTCCACTGTTGGGGCTAGTAGGTTTACATGGATGTATTGTATGATTGTGACTTACACTTCTTTATATAATAATAGCCACCACAATTTTATGCATATGTTGTTATTGTAGTTGGACTGCTCCGGTTGCTTTAATGATATATGTTGTTTAACTTATGTACTTGTGTATGAGCTGAGTCACATGAAATTATATGAATCTTGTTGTTAATGTGTTGCATATGTTGTTAATGCTATCAATGTCTATGTCGACTGCTCCGCCGGACATCAGAGAGAGCTTTCACTTGAACCTTGCCATAACAACCGCCGCACTCGTCTTGGACTGATTTGTGAGTGCTGTACGTGTCATATCACCTTGTATGATGTGACTACCACATACGAGTGGACTACTCCACCGAAAGCTGTGCATGTCCTTAGTGTTGTGTGTTCCTAGCCGAGTTGGGACTAATCCCTTTCAAACTCGAACTCACCTTCACCTCCTTCCCCCTTTAAAGTGTTGGAACCTCTCATACACCTTCCTTGACTCACTACATTAGTCACACCCTTGTTGCTAACAAAGTTATTCTACTTGCCTCTATATGAAATTTTGGTAAAAGCATTACCTTACGACCCACTGCTAGGTCTCCTACACCAAACTATCTGAGGTCTAATTGGGACTTCTTACCTGGGAGACCCCCTTTACATGTTGGCAGGTCCAGCACCGTTAACATTTCTGGCGCTAGAAGCAGGACCTGATAACAAGAAGTGCCCTCTCATCCAGTTTTTAACCTTTGCATATATTTCATGGAGTCTTGCACTCTTCTTCCCCCAAGGTGTTTCTCGAATCGTGAAGATGTCTCCATCTCGAGGAAGCTTTTTGATCTCTTGTCCACTCACACGTATGATGGTGAAGGTGAAGTGGCATGACTTGAGCACTTACATAACTTTATTTTCATGATCTATGAGGAAGATGAGTTTTTTGATGAATAGGTCAGTTTTATCCTTGCATACACACTTCGTGAATCTCCATTTTGTTGGGTGCTCAGCGTACCAGTTGACACTGTGCACTCATTTGAGCACTTCTATGATCTTATTGAAGACATGTTCTATCATTTTGATCTAGACCATCTTGACCGGAAACTGTTACAACAACGGAGGGCTCCTCATGAATCCATTATTGATTTTTGGTAGCGCTTTCGTGACTTGCAGTTTCAAGCTTTGAAGAGCCAAATGAAATTTGCTTATCTTTGGGACTAGTTCGAGTATTGTCTTAAGAAATCTGCCTGTCCCAAGAGAAATTTTGAGATCAAGCTTCGGTCAATGTTCTTCATTGATGGAACTGTGCAATATCTTGTGGGAGTGGACACTGTCTAAACTGACTACCCGCCTCCCTATTATTCAACAGCTCCACCACTGCTCAGTGATGTTGAGGATCATGCTTACACACCCGTTCATCCTTCACACTCTCCCAACATCTCTCCACTCAATTTTTTTGTAGATATGGTTGTGAGTCCTTTGAGTTCTCATATGCATTCTTTTCTTCAACCTCTGTCTTCACAATCATGTGTTCCTCTGGATGATGCTATCTTGTGTTCATCCATTCCTGACTCTTCACTTGTTGTGAATGAGGAACAACCCACTAACGGAGTTAGTGTTTTACAACCAACATGCACTGTCATTCATGAAGAGTATGAGTGGGAACTTGAACATCAACACTCGCTAAAGGATGACTCCCTTCTTTTCGTGCCCCCTCCATTCTTTCCCAATCTCTTTGGTGAACTTGCCATCCATGATTTTGCATGTGTGTCTTAATCCATAGAAGAACCCATTGTTGATCACTTGCAGGATTCACCAGGTGTTAGTCCATCATTCGACAATGGATAGGATAAGCTATTCATTGAAGATCCACTTGATCCTTCATTTTTCTTTTCTGGAAACACAGAAGGTGAAAATCCTTCCTCCTCATCTACCCCTCTGTGCAATTCATCAAGCCACGAGGATGTCGACCAACATCCTGAATTTTCTAATCTTGGTTGTCGTGATCCCTTCACCTCATCATCTAATCAGGATGTTGATTTACTCATTGTTAATCTGTCTAAGCCATTGGTCTACGAAGATCCATCTGTCAACGAAGTTGAAACCCCACAGGCCATCGAGGCACTTCAGCCTGAGCTGATGGTTATGTCAGGCCCTCACTATCTTGAGGTTGGTTTCACTTCTGATAAGGAAATTGCTTAAACAATCAAGGCTCCTCATCACTCACTTGTATGCACCCATGATCAATATGACACTCAGATTTTACTTCCTCCACTCGAACTACACGATGCCATTTCTCATGCATTGGAGGATTCTTACATTGCAAGAACTCGTGCGCGATGCAAGTTGTCTTTGTTTCTTTCATTTGCTTGCATGCCATAGTTAAGAGTGTGATTATACTTCAAAGTTGCACATAGTGTCACACAATATCGTGATAATTCCACGGATTGCCCGTCATGCACATGCACTCACTTATGTCCCGTGGCCACTTTGAATCACGAAGTGTGGTTGTCTTCATTGTTATATCTTTCTTGCTTGCTGGTTCACACAACTGGGTTGCTCGCGAACCAAGTCCTCACCAACATGGGTCTACCAATGTGTTGATGGATGCATTGGAAGTATCACTTCACATGATCAGGTCCATGTACCGTTAGTGTAGGAATAGGAGTAGTTTTTAATTTCATTTGTTTGCTTGCATGCTTATTTTCTTACATGCTTTGTTTGCTTGTTTGTTTACTTGCTTCACTTCATTTTTGCTTCTGCTATTGCTTTTCTTTGTTGATTTTTAGTTCGTTTGATTGTTTCGTTCATAGGTTAGTTTTGCATGAAACCATGTATGACACTTGAAGTGAGATGGGTAAAGTAAAAGAGGGCTTGTACAACTATCACTACTTGGTTATCTATCATCTTGACTCTTTATGATGAGCTTGTAACTATTAGTCCATGATACGTTGAAGGAAAATACGTACTGTTCGAAGTGAACCTTTGTGTAAACACAACGCTTGAGCGCTAACTAATGTCACCTTTTCTAGTTGATTGTTTTTGGGTTAACCCTTGTCAGCTCAGTTAAGTAGAGTAAGGTAAGGGGGAAAACCTTAACAGGCACGTCAGAGATAAAATTAACTACTTCTCTATTGGAACAACCTCTTCTACTCTCAATAAGTTGGGATCCCTCTTCCGCCTCTAAAATGAATAAGTGCTATGCATAGTGAAAAATGAAAAATTGAAAAGTCAAAAATTCAAAATGAAAAATGAATAAGGCGAAAGAAGAGAAAGGTTTCCTATGCAGGGAGGTGATGCAAGTTGCTCCTCCAGGGAACTGAATAGGCTTGCTGGCAACAGAGCCATGCTTGTGTTCCTATGTGACTCCACCAGGGTACTGTCCAGGCCTGCTGGCAGTGGAGCAACACCAGAGATGAAACTAAGACTTTGATGACTATACTGCTTGTGCACCTATATACCCCTCAAACCCAATCGAAACAACTATGTTTCCTTGGCTTGGAATGTGTGTCAATTGACCAAGGGCTTGGCAGATGCTACATTTTACAATCAAGTTAGTGTGAAACCAAGATGAGCTGAAAACTAAACAATACTTTCGGAGGTGTTAGACTTACTTTTCACAAACAAGGTCAATTCACAGAGCTAGAGTTCTACTAGTTTGTCGCCAAGTGTTGTAGCGGCTACAACACTCTCCAAAATTTTTTCATAGCCTATTTTGGAGCCTCCCTACCAACCTTACACAACACTTTGTCTTGCTTTGTCAAGTACTCAAGATTCAGTGTTTTCCTCACACAAAGGTAGCATGTCGATCACAATTGATCCATTCTCCCCACAGGCTGCTCTCCCGAACTTGGTCTAGCTGCAGGCTGAGCAGCTTTAGCTTGAAAATTGTGAATTTCTAGAGGGAAAAAATCCTTCCCTCTAGGAATTGTGCAATCCTCTCTGACAACCTACTAGGCTCCAGGATTGCGCAATCCTGCCAGCCAACCCTCCTAGTAGGATTTGCGTAAATTTTCCCAGCAATAGGCTGTTTAGCTCAGGATTTGTGCAAATCTGGGTAGCAGTAAGCTACTCTACACAGAAATTGTGCAAATCTCCGGGGCAGCCAGCCTAGCTCCCAACTAAAAATGCGCATTTTTCTCCAGCAGTTGAGCAGACTCTTGCATGTGCAGCTGAGTTGACTGGTCCTCCGAGACTGAGAAACACAAACTTTCATGCATGGGCTACTTCTCCCAAGGTAGAATGCAAAGGCATCCCTTGTTTCAGAGATCTATGTTTAGTAGTTGGAGGTTACATGCAAAGTGCGATTCTAAAACCTCCCATTAAGTGTCGCTTTGCTTAGAATCGTGGCATGTGTGACACAACCTTGATGTTATAAAAACTCATCAACTGAACGTTGCAAAGCTCCTTCCTCACATCAATCTTGCATCTCCGACATCCCACATTACATCTAGGAGCAGTCAACACATTCAGCTCAGTTGTTTTGGGGTAAGCCTGCTTCCCATGCCTTGTGCTGCATTTATGTTGCTTTTTGTGTTTTTTCTTGTGGGAGTACTATTTTCTTGATTTCTTTCAACACTTGCTGTTATTTAGATGTATACTAGCTTGTCCTAGCTCTGTTTCATTTTTCGTTGCTATCTCACTGCTGTTGCATGCATGAAACTGTTTTTCACAGACTTTTGCCCAACCGCCAACTGCCTCACCCACATGCATGTTTATCTATTTACTAAATCTTTAATTCATGTTTTTCATGCATTGTTAATCACTTATACTATCACTTAGTGTCTCAATGCATTCATTGACTTACTTGCTTTCAGTTGCCCGTCGCGAGTCGGGCCAACCTTGGCCTAGGCTTTGCCTTCACCAAGGCTACATTACATAATCTGGGAAAGGAAGGATCACCTTCCTCTCCAAATTTGCACATTCTTGCCCAACACTAGCCTCCATGACTATTTTCCACATTTCTTGAGGACAGTGGCTACTTGGACCAAGAAATTGTGCAAATCTATCCTTAGGCGAGTAGTCCTTCCCATCTAGAATTGCTCATTGTGCAATCCCAACAGTCAGCAGCCATAATGGACTGTGCATTGCACAGTTCCAGTAGTCAGTTAGTCTCCCAGCATCCCAGACTATGCCTTGTGCAGTCTTGGTAGTTCCTCTCCTGACCTCTCAGTTGAAATTACGCAACCTTCATGATCATTCACCCAGGTATGTTACAAGTCAGTTCTCATGTTCATTTTGGTTTTCAACTGACAAATTGCTTGCCATGAGTGTTTCCATGTCTCCAGGTATTGCAGGTGTTCATCTGTCTCTTAGCAGTATAGATACAATGGTTTCCAGGAGAGAAGAGATGAAGACACCACTCAGAGCATGCCTGGGGATGCAGTTGATCAAGTGCCCATGGACTTGCCTACCCATGAAGACATCAAGTTGTTAGTAGACAAGGACATCAAGATATGATAGCAACAACATCACAATAAGCATCATCACGAATAGTAGCTGAAGATAGCGTACCAAATGCAATGAATGCAAGAGGAGGGTTGTTGAGAACATGGAGGCGGAACAAGGTTGCAACCACAAATAGGTCCATTGATGATGAAAGAAACTTTGGAGTCTCTGACTATGAAGTGACATCGCAACATGAGGATCACGTGAAGACAGAAGATGGAACAAATAAGGAGTCACATGTGCTGAAGCAACAACTCAGGAAGAACATGAAGTTGCACAGATAGATGGATGAGTTGCAGCAGGAACATGAATAGCAGTGGGTGCAACATGCACTCACAAATGAAACTACGCCCGTAAAAATTAAGGATCCATCCTAGTAGCTGACACAAAAAAGACATGGTGAGCAGTGTTTTTGATCGCATGCAAGGGATTCAGCAACATGCATGTCATTAAGCACGTGCATGCAATCCAATCCATTCAACATACTCACCAAGGAAAAGACAAGAAGCAAGTCCCACTGGAGCTGAACATATACTTCGATAAGGTGATGTGCATGACCCCCAGTACACACTTGAAGATAAGCATGAACACCATGCATTATTGTGTTTCCAGTTCAGCCACACCTAATAAGACCATGCACGTGTTAGCAGACGAGTTGGATGAAGGGGTTGAACCAATGCATTGGTTGCAACGGAGGAAAGAGTTCACTTTAGCAAGATGTCACCATGAGGTGCATGCACACCATCACGGATGATCAAGCTTGGCATCAAATCACCACCTTCACCATCACAAGCATGTCAAAGAGTTGGTCTCATCACAATGGATCGAGTGTCAATGATGTCTTGCAAGGCTTGCTTGAGCCATGTGGTCTCACATGATTACATGTGCATTGTAATGTTGAGTCATGTCAAGTGTAAGTCTAGTGCCAATGGTTGGATGTAACAATCATAGGGTAGGTGAAGAGTCATGAGGGTAGTTGAACTGTCACAAAGGGGAATGTCAAGGGTCACCCCACCCTTTGCTATAAATAGTCCCTCATAACTCATTGTAGAGGCTTTTGGTCATCCAAGTTTCTACTAAGACTATCTTGAAGAAGACTTAGACAGTATTGTAACGTGCCTTGGCTTCTCCACTGCATGAAGCTAGTACATCTCTTTGGAGGAGCAGGCGGATGTGGCTATAACGTTCCACTATTGGGGCTAGACGGTTTACATGGATGTATTGTATGATTGTGACTTACACTTCTTTATATAATAAGAACCAACACATTTTCATGCATATGTTATTGTAGTTGGACATTCCGGTTGCTTTAATGATATATGTTGTTTAACTTATGTACTTGTGTATGAACTGATTCACATGCAATTTTATGAATCTTGTTGTTAATGTGTTGCATATGTTGTTAATGCTGTCACC
>APFE031265311.1:33970-54402 GCA_000404065.3 Pinus taeda
CAAAGGAAAGACCAGGGTTTTGCAACACTTGTTGGGATCCTTGTGACTCTGTGTTTTGATGGTGTTTTTCTTCATGTAATTGTAAGTTAATTGATGTTTCATGTATACCATTTCTCTTCTCTTTGCTTCTGAAATTAAACAAATTAAGTGACAAAGGTAGAATTCATTGGCTTGCTGTGCTCTGCCTTAAATTTTTGTTTAGTTTTACATGTTTTCATCTGTTTGGAGAGGATTCTTGTAGCCTCTTGCCCTCTTCAGCTCCTCAGTAGTCTTTCTATCCATTCATTTAATCTAAAGCATCAAAACTACTGCATATCTTGCCCCAACCGGAACTCTGCAAAAATTTGGCCTCATCCCCGGACCCAAATTTGCCTTTCCCTTTTTCCAACAAAAAACCCCCAAAAAATCAAATCAAATCCTTGCACTTCATACCTAGCCTAAAAATTAGTTTTTATTTCAGTCATCTCAAGCCCCATCGATTATCGTTTGCTGAGATTGACCTAGAGAGAGCCCTCTCCTGTCCTCGTAGGGCTAGCTACGAGGCTGAGCGTGGTTTGATGTGGACCTAGAAGCTTCCCTTTTTAGCCTGAGGTAAATCTAGGCACTAACAACTAGAATCCTAGAATAATGTCTGCCATAAACTACTTGAAGATTTTAGCCCCCATAATAGAAAATTCCTGGGAAATGTGAATGTATAGAGAGAGAATATCCAAACATGAGAGCTTGAGAGAGAGATAAGAGATCCTATTCATGCTTATTTTTTGTCCTTCTTGATCTTCGCTAGGGTGCCCTGAAACTGTCTTCTTGAGAGAGTGAAAATTGTTGATGAGAGAATGAGGTTGAGTTGTCTTTATATAATCATCTACTGAGTTGAATGGGGTGTGACCATTTCCTTGGCTGAATTGACTTGGAGGGAGGCCGACTTGATAAAATTGGAGCCAAAAATTTCAAATTAAAAAATAAATTCAACTTTTCGTCTTTCAAAACAACAAATGGGACTTGACTCAAAATATAATTTCCTTTTGAATTTAACATTTAAACTGTTATTAAAAATAATCAATGTAGATACGTCAAGTGGCCAAAGATACATTATGAAGACTAACCATAGTTACAAAATTCAACACTCCCTCTTAACTAGGGAGGTATTCATATTGACTATCATAGATGTTCTCAAGTTGAAAAATTTCTCTAAGGAAAAGGTTATATAAAAATCATCATCAAAATAATTATTATTAGCATCATCATCTACCATCAAGCATATGATAGTATCCATATCCTGGTTGGTACCTAACCCATGGCCTATCATCATCATATTAAGGCTTACTCTCTCAGAGTGATCAATCCTAAAATCTCAAGGCCTCTCAATAGTTCAAGCTATTGAAACTCAACCATCCTAGGGAGTACTCGCTCAACCCTACTTGCTCAACCATATGGGGAGATATTTGGGCCCTAATGTTGAAAGACCTCACTCAATCGTACCATGTAGAGTGATTGGGTCTGCAATACCTCACTCAACCATATTTTGGGGAGTGATCAAGTCTATGTAACAACCTCGTGTTAATTTTTCATGTAATAAATGATAATAAATACAAAATAAGACCAAATTCATGCTACAAGTATTCCAATATGAATGTTGGGAAAACACTTTAGTGGGTATCACTTGCAGTTTATTTATGGATAAGGAAATTGGTAAAGGCAAAAAGGCAATAATTGAAATTTAGTTATGAGGAATGGAGGGGAATAAGAGAAATGAAGGTGAAGAGATGCAAATTTGCATGCTAAGGAAATTAGAAGGGAAATGAAGGAAAATTTAAAAAAAAGGAGACATCAAAGATAAAAGGGCACCTGAGAAATAATTCATAGCTTTGGGTCATTTTTATCTTTTGTCAATTTTTACCCTGGATCAATTTGAGAGAGTGACAGAGCTCCAAGAGGAGAGAGCAAACAAGAAAAGGAGAGAAGGAAAGCAAGGGAAAGAAAAGGAAGGAAATGGACAAGCAAAGGAAAGCAAAGGAAAGAAATGAAAAATTGGATCACTAACTTCAATAGGAATATATTGAAGGTAACATGTTACATGTGTGATTTCCTTGCTAGGATGTGAATGGATGGTATATGAATTTGTTTATTTGGTTAACTTGATATCATTGGCATGGGTTTTTCCTTGTCTGGCAGTGGTTTCAGCCTTGCCTTTCCATTTCATAGATAACCATGGTGTGATGGGATTCATTCTTAGTTGAGCTTTGGATTGCTAGAAGGTTTAGGAACCGGATGAGGTGGTCTCAGGAAAATTCCCAAGGGTTGGACATGGGTATGGTTTTCTTTGGGAATCCCTCAACATATGGGTGGAGATAGGAAAATTCCTTAGGGTATCGTGAAGAAGTTCTAAGGCATCGAAGCTTGGTTTGGTTTTTAGGTGAGATCATGGTAGCTTGAGGGTGGATGTGGTTTAACATCTAGAGTCCTTGGTTGATTATGTCTTGGTTTATCCCATGATATTCCACATTCATGCTTGGAATATGGCACAGGGGTGATTGGCTAAAAGAAAGAGTTGGTTCAACCCAATCTGTGGTAGGGTGGTACATGGAAGTCCCTAGCTTGATTAACTTTTTCATAATTTAATAAGAGACATTTTCCTATTGTGATCTATGACCACTTGTACTTGTTGTTATGTGGATTTTATGGCTAATTTATCTTGTTTAATATTATGTTTATATGCTGGTTATAAGCATGGTTCTATGATGTAATCTAGCTATGGTTATTTTTCATGATTTGATAAGTATTTGAATGTTTGCTGAATGCATGGGATAATAAATGTTCTTGCAGCTAAATAGAGAGGGCTTGGAGCCTTGTTAGTAATTCTCAGATGAAGTTCAAAGATTTAAGATCAGATATGCATTCATGATCGATAACTTATATGTTTACCATATGTTTGATGAAATGTATGTTGAGTACTAGGCATGTCCTAGTCAATATCTTGTTCATGTTTTGTATGGCTAGCCTTGTTATCATGTTATTAATGATTTTGGAAAGTTACAACTAATTCTAGGCAATGGTCTGGAGGCTAGCCTAGAAAGGTGGCTCAGATCTCGAGACCACTGGCATTGAACTAGAATTTTTTATCATAACTCCATGGAGGCAGGCCTATGGGTGCGGTTTGAGGCTCATATCTACATGAATTATATCTTGTGGGTGTAGTTGGGGAGTAAACTATGTGAAAAATAGGTTCCACCTCAGGGATTGATCACCTGAGGTGGTTTGTAGGCTCTTGAGTGGTTTATAGCCCCTTAGGGATGTCATATTGTTGTCGCTTTGTCGACCCCACTTCCATTAGAGAAATTTTGAGGTCTAAAATGGGCCTCTTAAGTAATATTATAAGATAATAGTAGAAATAATAAAATAAGATTAGATTACATCATCAAATTTTAGAAGGAAAAAAGAAAAGCTATTTTTTCAACTTGTATTTTCAACTTATCTCCATATGATTTTACTCAAATTTCAAGTGGGAGAACTCATTGTATGCATAATTTAATTCTTCATCCAAGAAGTACCCATGTTTTATACTTTCGATGGACCTTGCTACACGAAATTGAGAAATACATGCAAAACCATGATTGCAATCACATTTTTCATGTATTTTTCATTTTTTGTGTAGCAGGGTCCATCAAAAGTATGCAACATTGGTAATCCTTGGAAGAGGAATTTAATTCTGCATCCAACGAGTGATCCCACTTGAAATTTGAGTAAAACCATAGTGAGATAAGTTGAAAATACAAGTGGAAAAAGTAGTTTTATTTTTTTTTATTTTTTAATCATTTTACTTTTTTACTCCAAAAATGGTGAATCATGCCCCATCATTGACATCATCAATTTCAATCCTATTGGTTCTTGTAAAGTTGATTTTTGTTGTACATTTTTGTTTTGAGGCCCATTTTAGACCTCAAAATTTCTCTAATGCATAACTAGAACTTGGAGGTTGGGTCATGTCATAGTAGCACTCCGCTCACATTTACCATGGATAGCTTGTAAAAGTGGGTAAATGTGGGAGGGGTGGTTACATTATAGATGATAAAATAATTCACTCAACTCTTACCTAGGGAGTTATCGGGTCTAGATGTTGTAAGAACTCACTCAACCCTTACCCGAGAGGCACTCATTCAACCCTATCTTGGGAGCACTTTGGGTCTCTCTGACCATTCTCCCTATTGAATGTGATCTATCTCCTCACCGAGAGGCACTCATTCAACCCTATCTTGGGAGAACTTTGGGTCTCTTTAACCATTCTCCCTATCGAGATAATTTACATCCATTCTAGTATCAAATAAACACTCCCTCTCAATGAGAGCATCAATCTCCATAAGCCCCAACTTGTCTCTGAAGTACACAAACTGCTCTCTTGACATTGAATTCATCAAAATATCAATTGTCTGCTCATCAGTGGACATATACTTGAGCCTTATTTCTCTTCTTTGTATCATGTCATAGATGTAATGGTACTTGATCTCAATATGCTTTGACTTGTTATGGAACACAAGATTCTGTAAAATATTCACACAACTTTGATTATTATAGTGTATCATAGTCGGTTCCAACTCTTGGTTCAACAATCTTGCAAACAACTTTCGAAGCCACACTGCTTCTGTAAATGCTTCATTTGTTGCAATATATTTTTCTTCCGTAGTGATAGTGCAACAAATATCTACTTCCTGCTCATCCAATATATCATAGTGGATCCCATGGTGAAGCATACCCCTGAAGTTATCTTCTTATTATCAACACTTCCTCCCCATTCAACATTTGTATATCCGCAAAGCTGTACATCCTTGTTTGTGACATATCTAAAAATATAGTTGACAATACCATATAGATATCTCAAAGTGTTCTTTTCTACAATCCAATGCTCATGTCTCAATTCCACTTGGAACTGGCTCAATGTGATTATGCTGGAAACCTTGAGCACTACTGAGAGGGTAGGGGGTGGGGTTGAATCAATAGTGTGTCTTGTTATAAATTTTCACTAATTTAAACTTCTCTACTGAATCATGCATATATCAACCAATAACAAATAACAAATCATAACATGTGCACCATATGAGAAGAAACTAGAGAACATAAGAAATAACATAAACAATAAGCAATGCACACACAAATTGTCAACACATGAGAACACAATATATCTAGTGGAAAGACCCTCCAGGAAAAAAACCACCCTTGTTGCTATTGCACTACCCTGAATCTCTAGTCAAGAAAAATATATTTTAAACAAATTTTCTGATTCCCATAAGCTAGGAGACTTGATCTCATATACTATTGGCCAACACCCATAACCTAGGAGACCTGATTCTACTAATCAACTCAGAAGACTATGTTCTCACATGGATCTATAAAAAACCATCTGCTAAAAGCCACCATGATCAACGATTCTCGCTCAACTCCGATTGGACTATCCAACACCAATTCGCTGGAGAAACTATTCCTTATGCCAATGCTATAGAATCAATGTTCTTCTCTCATGATGTCACTGCTCCTCTACTCTATATGGACCTCGTTTCATATATTTTCATACTGGATCCCAAGGCACTTTGCTCAACTAGACTCACCTTTTTATTACAATCTCCAACAATAAGACCATCAACGAAACAATCAAAATTACCACAAATAACATGCTCTCAAATCCAGTAAAATAGTGGGTCCAATACATCCATCAAATTTGCAACAACACAACCAACCAACAACAAAAACACAACTCACACTCAAGCATAACATCAAATACTCAATATATCTGCAACAACAAAAATAATCAACCATAAACCTTAGCAGCTCTACAAAAAAAATGGAATAGTCACATAAATATGAGAAAATCTGCACTCTATCTCATCTCTTCTATAAAATCTTCACCATATATAGAAAACAATATCTCCTACAACTCCATCAACTCTACCTTAAAAACTGATATCTTTTCTTCAACAATCTGCTCCATTCACTGCCATTAAAACTCATACACTAAAGCAATCCTTCTCAAAACTTGATCTAAAGCATTCCTCCTCTATGCAACCTTCTCTAACTCACTCTCACACTGAACCAACCATAAACCAACTCCAAAAATAAGAATATAAAACATTAGGGGTGAAATCCACTTTTGGCCTGGGATTAAGAGTGCACAAAGTTGGCGAAATCCAACCATAATCATCACTACTTGTGCACTAAAGTTGTTCACACCCATTGGAGGTCTTACTCAACCAATTTTAACCTTAACCAATTAATATATAATATTCTATGAATATACAAGTCGAAATACTCTGGAAGTGTGCAAGGAGTGTAGAGAAAATTTCATTCAAAGCCTCAACCACACCCACACCCACAAAACTAGTGGATTTCGGTTGTAGCCACACTCACAGAACTAGCAGATTTCAGTTGGAGCTTTCCAATTGCATGCACAAGCTTGCACCCCTATAATTGGGGAATAGCATAAGGAAAAACATAAGAACCTCAGCTCTAAATCTCTGCCACCTATTTAGTCATTGTCTTCACCTCTTGTACATGCCTACAAACCTCTACTAATCTCTCACTTTTGCAAATGGATCAAACATGTCTCCCAAGCGCAACCACCAAGTTGACCTAAATGCCAACAATCAAGGGTTGACTTGTATACCAACAAGTCCTATTCTCTCCTTTAACACATGCACAAGATGCAACACATATGGACACACTCTGTAGCACCATTGCAACATTATCCATAGACCAATACGCTACTGTAAGAAGTCATCCTTTAGTTCCTACACTAGGTAGGCATCCTGCACTAGGTTCTTGCACTAGGCCATGAACACCACTGGCACACGAGGAACCATCAACCACACAACTAAGATAATTACATCATTTGACCATCAATACATCACGAGGTTGACATCAATGCCAACATAACCAACTCAATGTCAACACAACCAACTATAACCTTACTACAAGGAAGGCATCAATACATCAACTAGTCTACATAGGGTTGACATCAATGCCAACATGGGCTAGTTTCCAACATGAACACCATAATGCCAACAATCTCCCCCTTTGGCATTGACGACAACAACACATAATCTCCAGACCAACAATCTCTACTATCACTCCCCCTTGACATCAATGGAATAGGGCCAACTCCATATGACAAGGCAACGAAAATTAAGAACAAGTACTAGAGAAGCTAATCTCTACATGGCTGAAAAATTATGCATATAAACCAATGACCATACTCTCCATATCAACAACAAGAAATATATGGACCAAGCAACATTATAGCAACATGTCACACCAAACACCTCTAGCAACAATAAAAATATGCACTAGTAACCATAAGTAACATCGAAGAGAAACATCACACAATATGCAAACATTTGCACATCAAGCATCAACCAAAAATCTCCATAGGAACCACATATCAACAAAACCAATGGCTATCATCAAACTCTCTACTCATATAATGAGGTCAAGAACCCCAACAATCAAAGCATAGCATGAGGCACACCATTAACACCTCCAAGTGGACCACGATGCCAAAAATGGATGGTTAAAGTAAACAAAGAGCAAACATATGGTTTCCTTGAAAACATGCCATCCTCAAAATTGATCAATGCTATAATAAACTATTTCCACTGCAAACTTTGCTTCCTTGCCAAGAAAGAAGCACCAATACTCCACATGAACATGACTAAAATGACATATACAATGAAAATACTTGGCTGTAGAAGCGATACAAAAAATTCATACATGACTATTACATGACCTCATGACTCACTTTTATATGAATAGCAAACTCTAGCACTAAACCTCTAGAAGACCCAATGATAAAACAATAAAGTACAAGGCATTATGAGCATTTTATACTATAACAAAACAGACAATTTGCCCCAGATTTAGCACCAGATTATAGTTTTTTTTTTTTCCAATTAGGATGAGCAGCCTGGCACTAAGCTTGGCTCTATGTACATATTTTTAAAGTGCCATATTTTGCGCCATATTTTTCATCCTTTTTAACACCATATTTTGCATCCTTTTTTACATCAGATTTTGCATCGGGATTTGCATTTAGTTCTATGACAAGTTTTGTTTCTAATTTCACGCCATTTTTTGCATCTATTTTTTCATGGTTTTTCTCTTCCTTGTGCCATTCTTTGCTTCCAATTTTATGCCATCATTTGCATCAAGTTTTACACCACCTTTTGCATGTAATTTAATGCCTTTTTTCAAAGCTAGTTTGTGCCATTTTTTGCTTTAGCCTTATGCCAATTTTTGCTTCTAATTTTGTACCTATTTTTGCATTTGGTTTTGCTCCAATTTTTGTGCCTATTTTGCACCATTTTTTGGCATCCAAATTTGCATCCTATTTGGTGTCTAATTTTGTATCGATTTCAACATCCAAATTTTCATCGTTTTTCTTCCCCATTTTGTGTTCACCTTTTCATCTCGTTTTACACCTAGGTTTGAGTCTGAATTTGCATCTAGTTATGCATCATCTTTGGCATCCAATATGGTGTCCTTGGTTTCACCTATTTTTAGCCCAATTCTGCATGCCAATTTTACACCAAGTCTTTGCATCCTCATTTGGCGTCTAAATTTGCATCCTTTTTTGTTTCTTTTTAGCACCCAACTTGGCATCCCCTTTCGCATTCAATTTTATGTCTAGTTGTTTTCCTTTTTTTGGATCTGGTTTCATTTACATTTTTGCATCCTTGTTTGCACTTGGTCTTGTACCCTTTTTTATGCCCTGTTTTGTTCCCTTACGTGTCTAGTGTTGCACCTTTTTTTACTTCTAGTTTAAAACCATTTTTCTGCCCTTATTTGCACCTTGTCTTGATGCATACTTTAACATCCGATTCTACTTATAGTTTTGCATCCATGATTACATCCACATATGGTTTCTTGTTTAGAGTGTACTTTTTTTTTTTTTTTCCATTTATGTCTCCCTTTATGGGTTCATTTTACTGATTTCAATTACATAGTGAAATATATTAAAATTTCTAAATATCATTAAATAAGATACCACAACTCAAATTGATAACATAATGTTTGTAAATACATTTAAAGGAAATTAAAAACATCCATCTAATAAATAGCAATATAATCATATATAATAACTCTCCATCAACAAATCATTGACAATTTTCAATATACATATATGATTACCAAATCAAAACCTATCACAAATATCATTATTCTAATTGAAATTGACAACATCCATCCAAAAATATTAATGTCATCATACATAATAATTCTACATAAAAAAACATTGACAATTTTCAAAACATATGAAGTAACAAGATAATACTAATAATATGATCGCCACTTTTAATCAAATCAACTAAAATTCAAATGTATGATCACCAAATCAAAATATTTCATGAATAACATTATTCTAAGGTAAATTAAAAACATCCATCCAAAGATAATAATATCATCATACATAATAATTCTCCATGAAAAGAATACTGATAATTTTCAAAATATATTTAAGGCATATAAAATTTAATCTTATAATGCAATTATATGAGGAGAGAGGAGCATTTAGTGAGGCTGTGAGCCTTGATCACACCATTATTCAACAAATGAAATCTTGAACATACAAGTGGGAGTATCATATTCATAAATTTTGTAACCAAATGTTGCTGGTATCATATACATCAATTTTCTAACCAAACGTTGCTAATATCATATACATAAGGTTAACAACCTTTTAAAATGGCTGAGATATGGAGAAAAATCCAAAATTTCCATATACGTTAGATGATGTCTTATACATAGGGTTAGAGGTCTTTTAAAATATCTAAGATATGGAGAAGACTTCAACGGTTTCCATATGCTTTAGATAGTCTATGCTTCATACCTTCAAACACAACACAACCATCTTGGATATATTTAGAAAATGAAATTTTCTCCTATCTCTTGACATATGTTGTGATCATCCACTATCAATACACTAGATATCATCCTCATCACTTGAAAAAAGTGTAATTCCACACCTTCCTAGCTACTCATCCTTCTCCTTCCATGTATTCCTTGGCTAGTTCCTTGGTTGTATATTCACCTTTGTTTGCTACTTTTGAACTGAAAGACTCAAGGATATAGTCATCTTACAATCCTTTGCTATGTTACCAAAATTTAGACACACTTAACAATCTATATAACTAATATATCAAGCCAAGGGATCTAATTTGTTGCTGCTAATTTTGGTTCTCCAACTCCTCATTCTAGATCTACAATTAATGGCATTGTGGCCGAATTGGTTACACACAAAACAATATCCATTAAATGAACTTGTATACCTAAAAGTGGATCCTCTACTTGGATGAGCATACTGCTGCATAGATTTGTGCATTCTCCTCCTACAAGCAGCTTTCAGATGTCCAAAAATGTGCCAATTGAAGCACTCAATCTCGTCCATCAAGGGGGAAAAGGAGTTTTGAATCATCCTCTGAAAACTAGTACTCTCAACCCTAAGAACTAATGGTCTTCTAGATGTGAAAGCTCCTCTTGGTTCTCTTCTTTATTTCTTCTGGGGGTTGGTCATATTCTTTACTGCAAGATTCATTGGTTTTTCTTTGTTATTATTTCCTGCATGAAAACTTGTCTCTCCCTTTTGAATATTGTTTCCAGATATGTTCACTGCTATGGTGCTCTTTACTTTCTCCAACTGATGGTCCTTTTCTTCAAGGTATTTTCTCAATTTGTCAATCACACCTTCATGTGCTTCAACATAATCCTTCTTATATTTTTTCTTGCTAGAATTGACCTCTTCTATTTTTTTTATTATTCCAGTTGTGTCCTCAAGGTTGTGATCTCTTCCTTGATATTTTTCTCCTTTTCATCACAAATATACAATTTGTTCTCATGCTCCTTACATCCATAATTTATTCTACCAATTTCACTAGAAAGTTCTTAAAAAAAACTAATGCAGATTCATATTCAACCTTGAGGAAAATATAACTACGATCATCATTTTCTTCACTAACCATATTTTAATTATCATCACCACTGCTATAAAAAATATAACTCATAAATAAATCATTGCGACTTATACCTTCAGATCTATTGTCCTCTTGCACAAATAATTTAATTGAAGCTTCCTTCCTCATGAATATCTTATTCTTCTTATTCTTTTTGCTTATCTTCTCAACCTCTTCATCATTGCTACTGCAACTTGCTCCATATAACATATGAAATTTATCCCAAACATCCTTGGTAGATTTTAGATCTTCAACTTTCTCTAAGTGTATATTATTGAGATTTTCTAAAATAATTTACCTTGCTTGAGCATTTTTCTTCATTTCTTCGATTGAAGGTGAATCCTCGTTATATCCTTCACATACCAATCTCCACGCGTTAGAACCACAAGAAAACAATTTATATTTCACACTTTTTTTCCATGCCTTAAAATTTGCAGTAGTGAGCACATGTATTCCTTGAGAAGTGATTCTAAAAAACAAAAAAATTCTTTTGCCAACAAACCCCATATCTACTCTCCAATGATAAAGATGCAACCAATAGCCCCACTCTGACATAAATTGTTTGAAACCTTGAGCACTACTATGGGGGTGAATCAATATTGTGTCTTGTTATCATTTTTCACCAATTTAAACATATCTATTGAATCATGCATATATTAACAAAAAACTAATAAAAAATCATAACATGTGCACCATATGAGCAGAAACTAAGGACCATAAGTAGAAACATAAAAAATAAACAATGCACACACAAATTATCAACACATGAGAACACAAGATATCTAATGTAAAACCCCTTCCAGGAAAAAAACACCCTTACTACTAAGGTGTTGCTATGAATCTCTGTTATGTCAAGAAAAATATATTTTACATAGATTTGCTAACTCCCATCAGCTAGGAGACTCGGCCTCATATACTATTGGCCAACACCCATCAACAAAGAGACTTAGTTCTACTGATCATCTTGGAAGGCTATGTTCTCACACATATCTATGAAAAACCATCTTCTGAAAGCCACCATGATCAATGATCCCCACCCAACTACGATTTTACTATCTAACACTGATTGGATGAAGAAACTATTCGTTTCACAATCACTACAAAATCACTACTGCACTCTTATGAAATAATTCCTCCTCTAGTCTATGTGGATCTCGCTTCATATTTTCATACTTGTTATGTGGAATTTACGACTACAGAAAAAAATAATTTCCCTAGTCTTAGTGGATTGGTCTAGAACAAATGACGGAAAAAAATATAGAGTTCTTCTTACAAAAATTGAAGAATGGGAAAGAAGCCTACCTGGAATTCGTTGCAAGCTTTACTTTCCTCCTTTATTGTAAGATTCAATCGTAGCTCTGATTGCTATAGTTAGAACCTACACATACAACTAAAACAAGCCAAGGATCCTCAACATCTACGTAACATAATTCAATTACTCTATTCAATGAATCAACAAGGGATTGAAATACATGAATGTAAATGTAACACAACATATATAGGAAAATAAGATACTTTTTGTATTAATAGAATTAGGAGAGATTTTACAACCAAGAATAATAGCTGATCTTGCAGAGATTTCCCATAGCTGACTTGTCCTTCTTTTTCACAAAGCACACCTCAATGCCACCCTAACGCATGAATATGATGAATCCTTTAGATTCAAGGAAACAACATGAGGGCATAATCAGTCTCTAAAAGTCGACCTCGATGTTATGGATGGCACTAAATTTATAAAAGAGGGATGGTAGTTTAGGATTTACCATAATGAGCTTGAGATCCAATTACAATGGGAGGATGAACTCAAGGGATAAGAGGTGAAGTCCCTAAGGTAGGATTAGATAATACTTGAGCTTCTTATCCAAGGTAAATAGTTAAAACAACACTTGGAAGCTTTTGGAAGAGGAAGGTTCAGATTTTTTTTAAATTTTCCTGAATTTCTAGAATTGGCACACCCCCAGTAAGGAGAAACTAGTGCTGACTGGCATTGGTGTAGAAGGGAGCAACCTGAGATGAACGCATGTGGCTAAAGGGGCAGGGTATGATGGAGCTAAAAACATTGGTTTTGAGCACTTAATCCAAAAAAATATTTGGAAAGGCCATGCTTAGCACTTTGTGTAGGGATGATGATAAAATAGTAATGGATGTGGATTGATCTGATTTATGGGCCTATTGACCAGATGTGACAAAATGGCCTGTAACAGATTTCCCCCTAAAGTGCAAAGTCAAAAACGGTAGCTAATGACTGACGTTCTTTACCTTGTGACAAGGTCAGATCAAGAATAACTGGGGGAGATCATCATCTGTTACAATACATTTTCATCATCATATATTTGCTAAGGGATGCATACCCGCACTCAACACATAAGCTAACATTACATGTACAATGTTGAAGAAGTCTTGTCCATTGATGACCAAGTGTGGAACCATGATTGAATGAATGTTTGTATGATCATGGCCATCATGCTTTGTAATCTTGAATATATCCTGAAATTGCAGCCTAGATGGATGGAACTAGATCTTAGGTCTTCTATCTCATTCACTTGATCACTTAATGTACAAGTCTAACAAAGGTTTGTTTGCGTAGAGGAATGATTGGGATGCGCACGTACTAGCAGTATTATGGGCTTACATAACTACTTGTAAGAAGCTTACTGGTCAGACACCTTTTAGGTTGGTATATGGCATAGAGGCTGTGATGCCTATGGAGTACATTGTGCCTAGTCTACACTTAGAGGCTTTTACAGGAATGACAGACGGTAGAGCCTTAGAAGAAAGGCTCGCGTAGCTAGCAAAGCTCAGGGAAGATAAATTTTTGGTTGGATTCCATTAAAAGGTTTAGAAGGAACGTGAAAAGGCATGACACGATTAACACATCAAAATGCACACCTTCAAGAAATATGATTTAGTTTTATTATATGATAGTAAGTTTGATAAGTTTCTAGGAAAATTTTAGATGCATTGGTTGGGGCCATATGTCATCAAAGAGATTACTGATGGTGGAGAAGTTCATCTCATGAAATTGAATGGAGATCCATTTTCAGGAAAGGTAAATGGAAGATGATTGAAGCCATACACCAGAGATCCAACCCAATGAGTACATGATGGTAGCATAGTCTTAGTGCTCCAAGCAACTATAAGGAGGGCGGGACTATAAAATACACTACCCAATTTGTAGAGCTGCACAAACGGTGGTTTGTGTGAACCAGAAGGGTGTCACAGTACCAGAAGAAGCACAAAGAGAGCTGTGCTATAGGGGGGGAGACCGCGCAACACAGACAAAAAGTGACAGTTACTGTCATTGTTCATGATTTGACAGTAAGGAGATGTTTAAGAGAAGCGGGGGGTGACATTTAAGGCTAAATTTAAGAATGAAATATTTGAAAATCTATTGCCAATCTAGCATCTATGAATGGATTTTCGGGGGAACGATCAAATTTGAATTTAAATTCACCTATATATTATGTGTGGCCGCCCAACAAGAAACACTTTGCACTTTGAGAATTTTTCAGTTGAGTTGGCAATTTTTTATGAATCCTCAGCTTTACATGGATTTGGTCACTGCCTCTGTGTTTGAGAAGTTATCTGAAGACATTTAGTGGTTTATTCTTAGCACAATGTTTGAACTAGCTGTTCAAACATCCAAGCAACTATAAGGAGGGCGGTGTTGGGTATACGACCAAAGTCCCACATTGACTAGAAGTGGGGAAGATAATGGGTATATAAGGATGGACAAATATCTCCATTGGTATGAGGCCTTTTGGGGTAAAGCCCAAAAACAAATCCATGAGGGCTTAGGCCCAAAGTGGACAATATCATACCATTGTGGAGATATGTGGTGTCGAGAGTCCTTACAAGTGGTATCGGAGCCAGGTTGCCAGGTTCAAAGTTAGCCAAGTGGATGAATCGTCAGAATGCCAAACGAAGGTGGTGGGCCCTGGTAATATCATGATGCGATTCGTGGATGAGCTCGGTTAGACAGGCGGTGTGCTCTGGATTATTCATGGACGTGTCCTGGTCCCAACACGGGGAAGAGGAGTTGACCTGGGATAGAGCAAGCTCTCGAGGCAGGTGGTGCTCCATGTAAGGTGTGTTCTTCCAATGCATTGGAGCGGAGAATCCTGGTTGGTAGAGAGTGGACGAATGGATAATTGTTTGAGGGGAGGCTCGATGGTCCTTTGTTCGAGGGGAGGATTGTTGGGTATACGACCAAAGTCCCACATTACTAGAAGTGGGGAAGATCATGGGTATATAAGGATGGACAAATATCTCCATTGGTATGAGGCCTTTTGGGGTAAAGCCCAAAAACAAATCCATGAGGGCTTAGGCCCAAAGTGGACAATATCATACCATTGTGGAGATATGTGGTGTCGAGAGTCCTTACAGGCGGGACTATAAAATACACTACATGATTTGTAGAGCTGCACAAACGGGGGTCTGCGTGAACCAGAAGGGTGTCACAATACTAGAAGAAGCACAAAGAGAGTTGTGCTATAGGGGGGGAGACCGCGCAACAGAGACAAAAAAAAAAACGTTACTGTCGTTGTTCATGATTTGACAGTAAGGAGATGTTTAAGAGAAGCGGGGGGTGACATTTAAGGCTAAATTTAAGAATGAAATATTTGAAAATCTATTGCCAATCTAGCATTTATGAATGGATTTTGGGGGGAACGATCATTTAATTCACCTATATATTATGTGTGGCCGCCCAACAAGAAACACTTTGCACTTTGAGAATTTTTTAGTTGAGTTGGCGATTTTTTATGAATCCTCAGCTTTACATGGATTTGGTCACTTCCTGTGCGTTTGAGAAGTTATCTGAAGACATTCAGTGGTTTATTCTTAGCACAATGTTTGAACTAGCTGAGACCACTAGTATCGAGGAAGCTATCACCTCTGAGGGAGTTGCTCCAGAGGTTATGAGTATGGAGGTTCCAACTATAGTGGCTATGGTACCGAGGTCGCCTAGGCCAAAGCCTACGCTAGTGAGGGAGGTCCCCAAACCGAAGAAATATAAGCAAACGAAGCCTGTGCTGGTGCGTGAGTTGCCGAGGAAGCATGCGCCTACATAGGCCCAGAGGAAAGAAAAACTGAGCACGAAGGAGAAGGGGAAAGTGGTGGATTTGGAGGTTAAGGAGGGTGTGGAAGATATCGACATTGAGGGGGTGTACCCTATATCTAGGTTGTCAGAGTATATCCCTCTGCGCAAGGGCAAAGTGAAGGTCCCAAAGGACCCAGATGGAGGACAATTCCTCCTCAGCACACCCTTGTTACTAGAGAACATCACCTTTGAAGGTCCGCTCTTGGCGCGGATCCCATACTTGAAGCTAGAAGATTGGGATTTGGCGGACCATGAGCAGTTCCCCCACTTGGCTACAGAGACCTACATGAAGAGGGTCTTCTACAAAGAGTCTAGTGTCACTGCATTGGAACCTATGGTATGGATTGGCGGAGTAAACAAGTCAGGGTTGTTAAACCTGTTATGGGTGCCCCACTACCATCGCTCAAATATAAACCTGATCGTCATTAAGCAGTTGTTGTGCCTGGTGCATGATGGGTGCTTGTGGTTGAATGCACCGATCCCCATCACTGATATGCTGATCCATTGGATCACACTATTTCCACACTCTGGGTTAAATCTGGTTAAGGCATTTGGCAGAGAGATGAGCGAGCGCGACCTTGCTGAGAAGATGAAGGACAAGTTTAAGCTTGTGAAGAAGCCACACAGGTACTCGATTAATGCAATTACTAACCACATGGATGAGGTGCCGACACCAGTGGTTTCATTGGCAGCACAATGCGCAAAGGGCGTACAACTCAACTAGGTGTGCTACCTGTGTAGTGAATTCCTCGCGAATTGCAGAGAGGCACAAGATGAGAGTAAGACATTCCACTATTCGTGGTTATTTCTCTCAATTATGCTGGTCACATGGGATTTACTGAAGGACAACCAATTTCCTCCAATCGAGAAAGATTTATCGAAAGCCACAAAATTTGCATCTCTCTGGGCCATGAAATAGGCTACGTAGGTCATAGAGAGCAAAGTCTTTTGGGTGCTGATGGAGGTGAGAATTCACACAACTCTCAACTAGAAGCCGTGGTTGTCACCAACCATGTTTGAACAACTCTCAATGTACACAGAGTTGAAAGTGGACTTCCACCATGTATACATCCAAGCATGAAAGGATCCTAAGCAAAAGTGGTTCGACCTACCCTACCTTGCTATGGATGATGCTATTAAAGAGGTCATCAAGTGATGGCCCAGAGAGTGGAATTCTCCTTCTGACTTGGCCGCAGGGACTAGCAAGTTCACAGAGAAGTAGGAGAAGGACATGACCAAACATAAGGTTCAACAGTTGATTGAAAAGTGCAAGAAATGGGTTGAGGAGAAGGCCTGGGTAGAAGCAGAGCGCGCCATGAAGAAACATGAAGATCAGGAAGTGTGTGGCTTCGAAATAAGTCAGAAGTCTCCTGCCCCAAATAGAGGAGGAAGAGCGCTTAGACCAGGGCGACGGTGAGTACCAAGAGAGAACTCCCTTTCGAGTGAAGCAGTATAGGGAGCAGGAAGAGGAAGGACTGTAGAAGAAGACAAAAGCCACCAAGCTATTACTGGATACGATTACTTTGATGGATGTTGACCTCGATGAAATTGGAGACAAGGTGTGGGATACTACTGCAGAACTACTGTAGTAGTTTGAGAAGTAGAAAAAGCAAGCACTAAGCACCATCCAGGTAGGTCTACGCGAGCTGCATATCTAGACGACTAGAATCCAGGTAGGTGCAGGATAGAGAAGTGTTGCATCAACAGGTTTGGTACCGGGAACCACACAAGCCGCAGAGATGGTTCAGTCATTGGACCTCCGAGAAGTGTTGCTGCCTGATGGAGCTTTGAGCATGGAGGCACCCGCTGACAAGGATATTGTCAGCTCTCTGAAGAATATTGGACTTAACCTGGCCATTCTCCCCAGCGAGTTTCTTCACACACTGCAGGCATGTGTGATAGCAGAGGATAAGGCCCGGGAGCAGTGCACACTGAGCTTGATAAGCAAGTACAAAGTCAACAATGAAAAAATGTTCATGGAGAAATTAGCAGCGCTGGAGGCACATAAGAAAGTTCAGGTGCAAAATGAACAACTTGCAACCATGGTGGCTAAGGCATGCAGAATAATCCATGAACTACATATCCTAGAGGAAGCGTCATTGGAAGTGAAGATCAGGAAGCTGGTTGCAAGTGCACACAATGCCAAGACAGAAGTGGCCAAGTTTCAGTTTGAACTGAATCTAAAAATCATAGAGTTAGAGCTGAAGTCACAACCTTCAACTCCACTAGAGGTCAGAGAATAGCGCAAAGCCACTGTGAAGGATGGAGTTGCAGTAGTGGATGTCGCAGTGGTGGATTGCACTGCACTCTTCGAGCAATCCATGGAGATAGTCATGACTTTGTAAGAAGATCATAACATGTAGAGGTTAAATATAGAAGCATGTTAATTGCAGTAGTAGTATGATGAAGCGAGAGTGATGATGCACACCGTCGCTATAGCACAATGATTGGCCAAGCTATAAGAGGCAAAACAACTGCTTGAATAGGTGGAAGCAACACAGAGGAAAGAGGCGGTCCTGAAGGCTAGATTGGGGCCTTGGCTAGATGAGGCCTACATTATCTCCACCAACATTTAGGAGAAGTTGGCAATCCTACAGAACAGATAGTAGAAAATCAAGGAAGACAATGTGGGACTAGCAACAGAGCATCTGGTGGAGTAGATCAAATAGGCAGCCACACAGAGCTTGGTTGAGGTAGCTGTGGCACAAGTAGAGTTGGGAGGTCTCTGCAGTAAGAGCTTTGTGATAGTAGAGTGACTCGAGGGCGAGTCACGATCTTTGTGTTGGGGGCTTGTTTGGACAAGGGTCCCCTAGGGTTAGCTTTGGAGCAAAAAGCCCAAGTTTTGTTGTATAGATGTAAAGTCTCCACAAGTTATGGTTGCGGAGTGCGTAGATAGTAAAGTGTCATAAAGGGTTTTACCCTTCTTTAATGTAAGTTGAGTCAGATTTTGAAGATATACCCATGGTCCATGGACCATGGGATTGTATAAGATGAAAGTAATGGGTCAGTAGAGAAAAGAGCGAAGAAGTCTTGGAGTAGAAGAGAGGCTCTACAGCTGTGTGTGCAGAGGCCTAGAGTAGAGTCCATAGCTAAGTGTGTGGACCCCTGCAACTGAGTGTGCAGGGAAGTCTTGAGTCTGTAAGAAGAATTGAAGTATTAATAAAGAAATTACTCTAGAAATTCCTGTGTTTTGTCCATTTACTTCTGTTATGAATGAATGCGGTTTTATGTTGTAATGAATGATGGGTTTATGAAGTAATACTGTATTGATGCACAACTTTACATAATTGATGTTGTTATATGAATGCACTTAATATTAACTATTTACATGAAGCATATCTTATTGCATGTTAAATTTCTCAACGCTTAGGCCGATCTGGGTAAAAATGGGATTTGGAGTAATCACAAAGGTGCATAAGTGGTTGATTCACTTGTTTAGGGCCTGCAAAATATAGTCATAGAACTTTGTGAAGGTATAGAGGTTGATTAAGGGAAGTTATATCGATAAGCCCTAAAGGCTTATCGATCTACGTGAAGGCAGGTTTAGGGCATAAAATGACATTACACTAATCTCTGGGTGCGTAAACTTTGTTCCAGCATTCATGCATACTGCTTCAGGTGAGACTTTAGTCCACGATCCGCAGATTGATGCCGAAACGGGCAGTAATGTAGGGATTTTTTTGGAAAAACTAACTCTGAACTTGGGTTGGGACCCACTAAGCCAACAACTAGAAACAATTCCTATGAATTGGTATGTTGAAATAGAACTGTGACATGGAACTGTGAACTAGACATGTTTGGTTGAAGGATTCATACTATCATTCATTTTTTATAATGATTTCCCATGTATAGACTCATCTCTTCATGAAATCACAACAAATATTTTTTACAATGAAGCTCTATTAACTTGGAAGCATAATAGGGTTGCGTAGTTACAAAATGCATTGGAATTTTATAATATCATTGTTGAAGAATATGAAGATCTGTGTAGTATTGATATACCAGAATCAGAAGGACATCACAAAATTGTTGGACCATAACCAGAAATAATGAATATAATGCAGTGAGCAAAAAAACATAGAGTGAATATTGGGATAGAGGAAGATCCGAAGTTTGTGACCATTAGAGACTATTGGGATGCATATACAATTAGTAAAATCAAAGAGTTCCTACATGAATACTGATGAGCCCTAAAAATGGATAATTATATGGGCTCATTCAACCTCCTAATTTGACTTAATCCACCATTATCATTAGTTTATTGCATGTTTTTTTATTATATTTATGCTAATAGAGTGAATTGGGTTAGTAATTATGCCAACAAGTCTAATGTGTGCTTTGTGTAG
>APFE031265312.1:9197-33055 GCA_000404065.3 Pinus taeda
TACCAAACGGATAAGGAGCTGCCAACCAAGGTCCGGACCGGGTGGGTATCCCCCTTGTTGTCGACCCAATTTTTGGGGCTTCAACAGGTTCAAAGGGACTGGTTACATGTTAAATGGCCTACTTCACATTTCTCATTAGTACTTCACATGTGAGGGAAGGTTCAACTGGGTATTTCTCTATCACTTCCATTTTATTGCACATTTAGTTGGTTAGGATAGAATGAACACTTGTTTCTATTTGTTGGAGAGTTTCAGGCATATGGCAGCTCGTTTCACAGCTAGAACCGACCCTTCTCCCCATTTTGTCTACTGTAAAGCCCTCATCGAACTGTTGATTGTAAACTAGTTGGCCAAATAAGGAAGCACCTGGAGCCACTTCCTATTGTGGGGAGGTTTTCAACCTCAACCCCCTAAATCTCAAATAGGAAGGAATAAAATTGTTAAGTAGGGTAAAACGACTCAAGAAATGGCCATGTTGAGCCAACTACTAGCTAGAAAGACATAGACGTCCCTTGTACATCCTTTGGCCCTAAACTCCCCAATGTTACCAAAGAAATAGTGCCAGGATTAATAAATTATACCCTACATGTTACGGGTTGAATCCCCCTAGGGTCTTGGGTTGGGAACCCCAACAGAGCAAAGGGCATACAGAATAAAGAGACACACAAACAAGTAGTCCTAATACTTAAATAGTTAAACTTGGTATAAAAGGTCTTATCCGTAGATCCTACGTTTGAATTCATTCCCATAGGGTCCAAACCCTCTACTTCCTCCTTACACTTTAAGACCTACAATTCATTCAAGATAAAGCATATACAACAAAAACAACTAGAAGCATGTTCATGATATCAAGGTTAGATCATATAATCATGTAAGCGAATAGGAATTAACATGATATTTTATAAGAAAATGATGACATAAATTAATGCATAAATACCACAATCATCAAGAATAAGACAATTCCTCTCTATTAATGTAAGCTGAAGAAAATATAGAAGAATTACAACTTGAGTCCTCCGTTAGCTCCAAGCAAAACCATCCTCTAGATTCTTCTTGTCCAGGCCTCAATAATCATCCTCCATAAGTATACACAAGGACGTCATGAAGGGATGATGGACATCTCAAGAAGGAAACTGGGGTTTCCTATGACTTGGGAGTGTAGAAGGCACAAGGATATCTTCAGACTTGATCAAGGATGTAATAAACTATAGTACCAATATCTAATATTTTTGCCTCCCTTAGTCCTTCCTACGCAGATGTATTTATACTTCTCCAAATTAGTTTTCAGTTGGGAAACAACTGGGCCATGGGTTATAGTAGGCGGGTATTAGGTCAAACCTATAAATCCCACCAGAATTAATGGAGATTATATAGTTTTTAAATGTTTTAACACATATACATGGGTCAGGTATAGAATCACCCACGTGTACACATTATTTAGATAGGGAAAAATTGTGTATGGGATTTAGAACATTGTTTTTTAGAAACTGCACCAAGTCTGGTAGGGAAGGGTTTCCCTAGGCCATACCATAGAGCATCAAATCTACCAAGGGTGGTAGATGGTGCTAAAACAAATTCCCCCTAATATATGATGTTCGAAATGTATTAAGTGTATAGAAAGAATCATGTGATGACCTGCGAGGAGTTCACCAAATTTTAGCCTACAAAGCCAGTGGAAGAGATCAAAAATAAATTTGTTGTCTAAGGTGGGCATATGCATGCTCAGATATAATAAATCATGTCCGCATATCAATTACAAAATTGGACCCAATAGTATACAAGTATAAAAGAACAAAAAATACATAGTGGATCATCTAATGATATCCATAGAAGTACATGCCACAATATCACATATAAGTAACTAATCAATGACGTTGAAGTAGAAAGCTTATCACTAAAGTCATAAAGCTGATAAAAAACGTACCAAGTCAAATAGTGGAACAAATGGTACTACATGCAACTCGAGTGCTAACATATAGGATGTCGTAGTGATGAACTGCAACATATAAGGTAGATGGTGTCACTAGCAGAAACATGAGGAACTAGCAAGTGAACCAACAAATTTTGATGCAAAATTGAGGTCTTCACTGACAGCCATGGTACATGCAATGGGAATAAATGATCTGAAGTCAACCATGTGAGAAATCATTTGATTACCAGTCATTGATGTATACCGTTAACATACGCGAGACTACTCACTGATAATGATGATGAGAGCCAAGGTACCTAGTACAATATAACAACTATGAGTAAATGATCTAAAGTCGAACACTTAGAAGAATCTATCAATCAGGGGAAAATGATGTATTCCCACTGTTGATAATGAAGGTATCTACCACTTATGACTGCAAACCCTAAGGTACAACGGGTTAAAAAATTATATATTATAGAGCAATGGAACACATAAAATACTGCAAGAATATAAACACAGCAAATGCATAAAACAATAGAGACATAGATATACATGGTTCACCCAATTTGGGCTACGTCCACAGATAAACAACCAGTCCTTCCTTTTATATTATCTATCAAAATGAAGAGATACAACCTGTAGAAGATCCAATGTAATTCCTTCTTCACTATCACACAATATCCTCTCTCTATCTCCCTCAGCATACACGTCTACATAGATGCAATACAATTCCCTCATATATAGCAAGGGGTTGCCTTCTAGGGAAAAAAACCCTAAATTAAACATAACTTCTACCATCATATTTCCGCCTAATGAATGACCCATCTTGACTATGAAATTACAACATTTTACCAGGAAATTCTACATCTAATTTTAGCTTCGAGGGCATTGTCATCATCCCCCATGGACCCCCCTGGTAGTGCACATAAACGGGCGACATTTTCACCACATTATGGAATGGGGTCTAATGGCATGATACCTCTAAATAAAGAAGATAATTAGGCTCCACATCCAACACTTCCAAACAGACTCTAGACCTCGGTCCCAGAGCAATGAGTTGAAGTCGATGGGAAAAGATCTACTGGAAGGAAGGCATTAAGGCATCCTTCGTCAACCCAGCACTAGCGTAAACTGCATGCCAATAATGTGGAAGGAATCAAACAAAGAAATATGTAGTAACCAAACTGAAGCGCATTTCCAGTGTACACAAGATGTGGCTAGCTCACGATAGAAACCTTCTAAATCAACCAATAATCAAAGTTGACATAGAGGCGAGGAATCCACCAATAGGGTCAAATGGAAACCAAGGTGCTACAGGAATCCCAATGTGTGATAATGAATGTTGATGTTGAACACAAGGGAAACCACTCAGTCAAAAACCCATGATACTAATCGATGTTGAGCACAAAGTCACCTATCAAGGATGGAAATAGGGCCATGGTGTAGCTTTAGGTCTACTCTTAGAGAAATTTGTCGTAGTCGATAAGAGAAAGCCTTGTCAACAAGAATTCAATGGAAACCTTCTCAAACCAACACGAGAAAAGGACCAAATAGCTTGTGTGATAGTGAACATGAATTTAACAACCAAGGATGGCCAACTGAAAATAAGTCAAGAGACATCATAGAAAGGTCGAATCAAGTTTACTTCCCTTGAAGAAAAGCATGACTCAAATGTGACAATATGGCAGCATATGATAATTTTCTATACGCTTTTCATGCAAGAGGCACAAACAAACTCTCCATATTATTGGAAGAGATAACGAACCGGAGGAGTACTAACTCAATAACAAGGATAAGGTTCTGCTAAGTCAAACTAAAGCCCATCCCAATGGAGGAAAGACTTAATTTTGAGTGCTTTATTCAAGGGCGACACAATTGGCTCTAGATACAATCAATCATGGAAGTAATGTCCCGTTCCCACTCTTTTTGGAATATTTAATTTTTTTTGTCTTTTTCATATTTAGAAAATCTGAAAAAGAATAAAATAATGGCTAAAATTTAGTGGAAAGGACGAGTGTCGAAATACAAATTTTCTTGTTATTGGGAGTGGAACATGCCTAGGCTTAATGCAAGGTGTTGAAACTGGTCATTGACACTCAAAGGAATGTTCTTTCCACATATAAGAGGGTGTCAAGTTGTAGAGGCTAAGTGACTGTAGGGTTGATTTTGTAGAAAGGTTTGGCCAAAGAAGAGGCTTAAACATGAGCCCAAATGAAGCCTGTGTGAGGCCAAAAAGAGGCAAAGAATCAACATGTAATGTAGTGGTGCAAATCAACACAAAGGAACCTCTAGGGTGAAAATCCAAAAAAATAGCGAAGAAGTAAGAGAATGAAGCTTCAACGCACAAGTCATGGAGGGACTAAAGAGGACTCTCGAGCCTACGCGGTATAACAACATGGGAAATATATCCTAGAAAGAACCTAACTAAGATGCCCATGTAAAGGTTCGCTCTACCATCACGTCATGATTTTATAAGTCGGCGAGTGAAAATGGTTTAACAAACAAGACATCGTGGGGTCAACCCTATGGCCAGGATGTCACAAGATGGAGGCTAGTATGAAAAATGCAATGGAAAATGATATCCCGTAACCTATATGACAGTGAAAAAATGATACCTTCCATGACAGGTCTATGGTCATGGAATTGAAGTGTCTCTCAAAATCTCCAAAGTTCCTAAAAAATGACCCATCCCAACACTCCAAGAAAGAAACGTCACAAAGCTCATAAAGTTTTGCAAACAAAAAATGAAGTTTTGAAAATTTTGTTTTTTATGTGTCAACCTATATAAAGACCTTTTGAGTTACAATTTTTCATTTGTATTGTGAGAAAGTGAGTGAAGGAGCTCGGAGAAAAACTCAAACAACCTCAATCTATTTGATTCATTTGTCAATTCAACCTTCAACTATCCAGGTAACCTTCTAAATGATTCTTAGATAAATTTCATTTCTTTTCAAATGTCTTTTTCAAAAATTTCACCGTAGAAAAATATTCTAAAAATTTTCTCCCTGCGTGCACATAGGTTGGACACAGTAGACTCGCATGTAAAATGGCCCTATACGTGACTCTGTGTATAATGAACCCACATATGTGTAGTTCGAAAATTTAAAACATGATTTTTAATGATCCAAAAACATTTGTCTTGCAGAATGTCAATCACATGGAGAGAAAGGGAACATAGTGCAATTTATAATGAAGTGATGGAAGATCCAATGGCGCTAGATGCCTTAAGAGGATGCAATTTATTAAAAAAATTCAAGATGACAAATATGAAGGTAAACACTAGATTGTTAGAGATGGTGATCCATTATTGGGATCCGGAAGAAGATTATTTCATAATTGACCAAATTCATCATTGGTCTTCCCCAAAGAGGAGAGAAGGTCACTTCGACAAGAAGAACAAGAGGGAGCCTCATTGTAGAGGACTTTGTACGTATCTACTGCCAAGGAAACAAAGAGAAGTTTGGAACTCAAATTCCAGTAAAACATGTAGAGAGCTTATCCTTGAGAATCCTCCCCTTTACCATTGCTAGAGTGAATGGGTCACCCTATCTACACAAGGGTTCTCATGTTTCAATGTGTCTATCAGTAGAGTTTCTTACAATAGTTTTTGGTTGGTGTACACCCCTCTTGGCCAACATGAAAAAGAAACTTACATCTATTAGAAAAGATCAAACAAAAAACTTCGATTATGGAACCATTTTTTGCTCCTTTTTTTTTGAGAGAGTACAGGACTTCAACCTAAGGTGTTGTTTTCCATTAGTAGCTCGAGGGATCCTCAAGTTGGTAGATGGGATCATCTGATGAAGAGACTAGGGAGTGGTGAGGTCCCTAGAAACACTTTTGATGGCAAGTTCTTATAATAGTGGGAACAAAACGTCATGGATGTTGAGGACATCCCCTATGCTGACATGGATTTCAAACGAGATCTAGATATGTTGTTGCCACTGGATGTAGCATGGGGAGCCATAGCTAATTTTTTTTTAAATTTTATTAATTTTTATACTTTTACATTTTAAGTATAAATAAACTAAAAATATTTTTTATGAGACAAATACAAAATTATTTTGATCATGACACGAATATTGGAATAGTAAGACCTACAGGTCTACCTAGGCATGGGAGTCATGGAAGAGACACAGAGTGGGCCGTAGCAGAGACCGAAAGGACCCTTCATGTTGTACAAAGAAACTTGGTGAGATTGAATCACCAGGTACCTATGGCAGTCATAGAAGACCTTCCAGAAGAGATGCAGAGGCATGTGGTAGGAGTGCCACATGATTGGGTGCAACTGTTCCAATGGGTGGCAAATGCCATCGTCTTCTTGCGTGATGCTCACCCTGAGTATGACCCATAGATATAAACTTATGGATGATGATATATTTTGATTAGACATGATTATGGGCGTAAGCCCTAATTTTGTAGGACTATTTTTTCCCAATTTTGTATATTATTTTAAACATAAAGCATCTATATATGTACTATCAATTTCACTATGATGATCATATATATATATAGATGACTCTTCGATTATTTTTTTATTTTTAATGTGATGAATGATTTATGTGTCAATCTAATTCTTGATTAGAAATATAATCTACAAATGAATTTTTTGATCATGGAATATGAATAAACGTGATATAAATAAATTCCGTATTAAATGCACTCTCAAAAATTGGCGATATAAATAAGGATCTCTCACACGATAGATATTGTTTAATTGAGATTCCATGAGTTGTGAATCCAAGTATACTACTAATGAATCAATACTTATATTAATGAAAATAGTATATTGGGAAACATTGTTTGAAGCAGGGTCGATACATATGCCCCTTGAAACAACAAGTGGCCAAATGGATAATAAATCACCCAAGCTGTGGAAGAAAGGTTCTAGGTTTGTCTACTAGCACCATCAGTGAACCCAAAATCATCCGTCAATACCAGCCAAAGAAGTTCAAAAATATCAGCATCACTACGAAATTGATAGATAGATATGCACAAATATACAATATTTACAACCAAGAAAATTTTAGGTCGAAGCCTAAGAAAATACTTTTTTAAGATAGATCCCATTTCTAGGTTCTGCCAACTCATTTCCCTCAAAATAAACCAACTCATAAGCTCTCCTTTTCAAGACCTTTTAACAATGAGGGGACCATACAACATAGATTTGAACTTACCTACCCTCAAGGCATCTTCGTCTTTGTCATTAACCAACACAAGGTCGCCTTTATAGAAAATCACAGCCTTATTATATTGAGCTTTTATTCTCCTTTTATGAACTTCATTGATTATGGCCTCATCTCGACATTTCTCACCGAGATCTTCCAAATGAATGAGGCATTCTTCAATACTAGAAGTATCTGGAAGAAGTTCAACAACTAATCTAGGGTAAGGAATTTCACATTCCACAGGAAAAATTGATTCCAACCTATAAACTAGTTGAAAAGGAGTAAAACGTGTTGCACTCTTGACTGACATTTGGTATGCCTAATGCGTCGGATATAACATTAAGTGCAAATTAGATTGAGATTTGTTAATCATCCTTCACAGGATGATTTTTAGGGATTTATTCATGGCTTCAACTTGCCCATTGGCCTGAGGATAATAAGGAGATGAATGCTCCTGTCTGAAAGCCAACTTAAGAACCAATTCAAACATCATGTGGTTTTGGAAATGACTACCATGGTCAGTGACAATCTCTTTGGAATACCATACCAGGAAATGACTTGGTTGAAGAGAAACCAAGTTGCTATTTCACCATGATTCTTGAAAGTAGGCATAGTCTCAGCCCACTTAGTAAATTAGTTGACAACTACGACGATATACTTATGATTTCTCACCGAAGGTGGATTTCATGTAGTAAAATCATTTCCCCACTTCATGAATGGACCAATGGTAATCATAGGAAATATTGGAGTTGGATGCGTGTGCATTTTCTGATTATAAACTTGACAAGGGTGGCATCTCTTAACCTCTTCAACACAATACTTGAAGATCGAGGGTCAAAAGTAGCTTACACGCAAAAAAATTTGGGTTGTTGCCAACCAAGATAGATGACCACCACAAGCTCCATTATGGCAATCATTTAGCACATACTCAGCTTCTTCTAAGGTTAAACAATGTCTAATGATTGAAACAACCCCGTGACCATATAAAGTGTCACCTATAATAACATAGCTTCTAGCCAAGTGACGTAACTTTCTATGTTCATCCTTCAAAAAAGTTAGAGGAAACTTCGAAGTCTGGAGATATATAATGATATCTCCATACCAAGGATCTTGTGAGGAAATAAGGAAAAGATGTTCCTCGGGAAAAGATTCCTCGTAATCTATTTCTTCCTCACAAGGGAACTGTGACATCAATTCTGAAAATACTAATAATTTCTTAGACTTGGCTTACATGAATTCGAGATCGAACTCTTATAAAATGACAATCCATTTATTGTATTTCTCACCAATCACTCGCCCGCTAAGAAAAAATTGAAATGGATGGACAACTTCTAAGACGAAAGTTTTTCTAAGAAGAATATAATGTCTAAGTCATTGGACAACATGGACAGCTGCCAAAACTAATTTCTCAATGGGAGAATATCCGATTTCAGGGCCCACTAAGCCTCAACTCATATAATATATTACGTGCTCAGTGAAAGCATCATCTTCCTGAACCAGAACCATACCAATAGTTGATTCTTCTACAGCGAGATATAAAAGGAAGTCTCTGTTATAATCATGTAGACTCAATAAAAGAGAAGAGGTTAATTATTTGTTGAAAGCATCAAATGAGTGTTGCGTGAAATCATCCCATAGAAATGGGACCCCTTTCTTGAGCAGTCTCATAAATCCTTTAGTAATTTTGACATAATTAGTGATAAATGTCCTTAAGAAATTGGCTTTTCCTTGAAGACTATGAATTTGACGAATAGTGGATGGGGGAGGCAACTGAATTATTGCCTCAACTTTGAAGGGATCTACATGAATCCCTCCAATAGAAACGATGAATCCCAACAACTGACCGGGTGTGATGGAAAAACCACACTTATTCGAATTCATCCGGATTTTTTAGAAACAACATTGTTCAAAAATTAATCGAGGATGCTTGGGATGATCAATTCTCTTTCTAGAACGAGCAGCTAAATCATCTAAGTAGGCTTCAATAATTTGTTGGATATCATGGAAAGAATATGACATGGCCCGCTGAAAGGTAGCTCCAGCATTCTTAAGTCCAAAAGGAATCTTCTTATATGCAAATGTACCCCATGGGCAAATAAAATTTGTCTTATGTTGATCTTCCTGACGAATAGTGATTTGATTATAACCCAAAAATCTGTCCATAAAAGAAAAAATATCATTACAGGAACACTCATTAATAATATGATCAATGAATGGTGTGGGCTAATTATCTTTAGGACAAGCCTTATTCAATTCCCTAAATTAAATCCACACATGGATTGTTCCTTGCTTCTTGTCGATGGGGACTAGATTCGAGACCCATTGAGGTAAAGGAACAGGGTATATGAAACCTACCTTAAGCAAATTTTCAACCCAATATTTGATAGATGTTTCTTTCCTAGGGTTTACTAGTCAAATCTTCTGGTGAATAGATTTTGCATTTTCATATTTCTTGACCTCATGCTAGATGATAGATGGATATATCCCAGGAATTTCCTCACAAGACCAAGAAAACACGTCTCAAAACTCTTAAAGGAGATTAGTATAAATTCGAATTTCTTTAGGGGAACAATTAAATCCAATGAAGACATTCTCGATAACGTTGTGATTCCTATAGATGTTCACTAGAATAATTTTTGAAATGACATACATGTTACCTTCGGCAAAAAACTATGCTAGAGCCAAAGGATTTAAAACTGTGTGAACATCGGTGCTAGTAGATGAAGGACTAGACAAGCTTGATTCTACTTCTTGGAAATCAGGGAGGAAACATGACCAATGATGAAAAGCATCCCACGACCTCTAAATACCTATCGTTGCTTCTAGAATTGCTTCTTCGAATGGAAAAATAGTATCTAGGCAATCCATAGCAGAAGTTGAATCTAGATTCCAAGTCGGAGCCACATCCCCATTTAGATCCTCCCGTGAAAAAAGAGTATGATCAGAGTCTACAGTGTTAGCTATAGATTTCTAATCAATTTTAGTTGCAGACATAGGAAATTCCATTCCACCCACTTGCCCCACATCTAATGTGGTGGTAGGAGAGGGTAAGGACCAAGGATATAAAAAATAATGAGTTCTAAAGAACTCTCTTCGTGAAGGTGTCTTATAAGATGAAATAGCATTAATTCGAGCAATAGGAGTAGGAAGATCAAAGGTACCCATTAAGGAAGAATACATCCCAAGTCCTAGATTATCAATAGGTTACCTAGGATTGTTCATAAAGGGAATAGTAGATTTTGAAGATGCATTGGATTCCCTAGAAAATAATCCATCTGATTAACTGTTACAATTCTCCCTTCATGAGGAAAGCAAAGGATATGGAACAACGATGATATAATAACATCCATATCGTAACTCCAATTTCTTCCCAAAAGGAGATTATAATCCAAATTTGTATCAACTATTTCTACTTTGATATTTACAACCTTGCCCCCAACACACATGAGAAAGGATGAAATAATCCAATCTGGCCTATGAGAATGACCATCAAAATGTTGTTAGGAGTGTAGGTGATGGAACAGGCTGAGGTGATCCAATAGCCTTCCAACATGATATATACATTACACATGTCAAATCTCCCTCATGAACTACAGTTCAGAAGATAATGGTCTTTCGATATGTAGACTTGATATGAAAATGCATATGATGTGGGAGTCACTTCTTGATATTCGACATGTTGAATGTAAGGACAAGATAGTTAATTGGATCAACTGCTCCGATCGTAGTGAGAAATGCACTCCTTTGTGTTGGGCATGACTATAGTACCTTTAGCCTTGACATGGCATAAGGGTTCTAATCCAGATCTTCTACATTAGAGGAGTTATGAGCTCCCTTGGCATTGGGACTGATTTTCGAACACTTTGCAGAGCCTTTCGACATCTGAGGTATAGAATAAACTGCATGCCTCTCGATATGGAGTGGATCTTAAACAACAGGAGTAGTCTTGGCTTTACATGATTTTGGTTCACCATAATCACATGACCATATAGAAACATCAATATGTGAACTCATCATATAAACATTTAATGGATTTTCCCCTTCCTGGTTGCCCCCGGTGGGGGTACCAGTACTAGCATTCATGCCAACTAAAAATTGTTGCCCTTGGGGAAAGGTTTAGTTAGCACATCATGGGAGCTAGAAGACCCTTGCTGAACCAACAAGCATTTTGCATCTTGAATGTTTGGGCAAAGATGAGTCAAATGGTCACCATTTCATAACTTGCATGGAAACTTCACTTTCTTCTTGGACTTCTTTTTTACCCTCCCTAGCATCATTGTCAGGCTTATTTGCATTAGCCTTCCCACCTTGATCCTTTTTCTTACCATGTCCTTTCTTCTTCCCATTTGATTTTTGATTTACTTTGGGGTTAGAAGTTTGAACGACATTGATAGATGATGTTTGGGAAGGCATGGGCATTGATGGTGATGCTTGAATAGAAGAAGTCATTTGCAAAGACAAATTTTGCAATTGGCTTAGTAGGTTAATCATGCTATTATCAATTGATTTGGCTTGGAAAGGTCAACCTTAGATCTAGGAGAATCAGGAAAATTTTTCTCCAGAATCCTAGATTGAGAATATATGAATTCTAGTTGTAGGGCTCTAAAAATAGCGTGTTATTCGGTGAATACATTGGAGAGTGATACATACTTAGAAATTTCTAGCTACAAAGATTTGAGAAACCATGAAAAAGGAATTATTGGGGAATATTGGCTTTAACGAGCCTCTTCCTTCTCCTCCATTCCTGGATGTGATCAGAAATGTGGGTGGCATGGTCTTGGTGGAAATTAGCTAAGAGCTTAGTTCTAGCATCATAATGAATAAGAAACTGAAAAATGGTTTAAAAATATCATGTCCAAGTCACAAAATGAAGCGAAGGTTCCCCCTCAAAGCTTAATATACCGTTTAACCGCATTTCGAGTTAAGGTGCCTCGAAATAGTCTCAACCTAATTGAATCATCAATCGGGGCGTTCGATGAACAACATAAACAGAAAGTGGTTATATGGTTGCCTGGACCTTCAACAGTCTTCCCATTGAATTTAGGTACGTCCAATGGAAGTTTGGTTGGAAGTGGAGGCCAATCGGGTTGTATCGGATAGGATCATTAGTCAACTTTGATAGATCTGGTAAGTTTAAAGCTGCCAGGAAAGGTAAGCGTAGAGGACCTTGAGGATTCCACCCACTCTAGGCATGATTCCCATTGTTTTGAAAAGAATGTATTGGATTTGTGAAGGCACCACATTCCTTCAGGTGATTCGTAGAAGTGCTTGAACCATAAGGAAAACCTTGTGGGCCATAAAACTTCAGAGTTCATCCATCTCCTGTTGAAAAATTTTCATATCCAGTGAAATTTCCAACTAGTGAGGTATTAAATGGAGAAGAAAGCCCTTGGTAAGGGTTACATGCATTAGTAAAGGGAACAAATCTCGGAAATGAACTCATAGAGGAGTACGACATGTTCCCCTGGTAGTCAAAAGAAAACTAATTCTCGGCTCCTGAGCTATTAACATCTAGATTATTCCATCCTTGGAAATGATTATAACCTTGATCTTGGGAGGGAAAATGTATTGATCCTAGAGATGGGTTAGAATGTGGTATATGACCTCTCCCCAAAGGGAAACCCTAAAGAGAAGTTGGCCCACTCTCCATGGAATTCATAGATGTGGAAGCAGTGGATGCAAAAGTAAAGGGAACCGAAGGAATTGCACTAGAAGCCATTCCAAAGGGGAAAGAACCAGTGTTGGAGGCAAAGTCTTAGGTGCCCCCACTCGAAGATGGAATGGAGTTAGAGCCAAAAATTTTTAGTGCTAGAAGTGATTGAAGGTATATAAATTGTACCTCCTCCTTGTACTGAGAAAGGAGTATGTTCACTAGTAACACTCATAGTTGAAACCATACTCTGAGTAGTGGCCATCAAAGGAAAAGACCAATATAGACCAGGGTGCGAAGGGCTATGGATCGAGGTACTGACATATAGTAGAACATCCAAATAATCGGGAGGGAGAAGAGAAGAACAAGTCACAGGAGACTCAGGGAGTTCTTCAACCTCTATAATGTCTTCTAATTGGAAGAGGACTCTAGAAAGGACTGGAGTGTTCCTCTCCAAATATCGACTTACACTAGGTCTATTTTGTGAAAGAATAGCTTGAACCAAAGGATCAATCTCCGTTATGTCTGTTGCCATTGATTGGAAATCACCGACAGAATTGCTCCTATGCCTTCTGGAAGAAGGCTCATCACGCGTAGGTGAAAGCCCACGAAGCCTACTAGACTAACAAACTGGTTGATCGGGTACTTTTAATTATTTAAGAGAACTAATTAAAGGCTCAAAATATTTATAAAGCTATGGAAAACTAGGATCAAAGCAAAGTCTCTAACAAACTCCCTAGAAGATAGAGTCAATCAAGAAGCTTTCAAGTATTTCCGTTCTGGGTGATGAGGACTAGACACCAATACAAGAAAGTGTAATCAAGGACCTTCTGAATATAGCTTGGTATAATGATAGTTGAATCCTACCAACGAAGGTGATAGAAATAATTACTCTGACCCCTAGAAAAAATCCTTTATCGGTGCAAGTACCCAATCTTTGCAAGGGCACCATCAATAAATACTAATGAATGTTATGCAACGTCTGCCTTGGGTGCCGCGGGATTCCCTTCTACAACCACCTCTGTGGTCCCTAGGAATATAAACTATGGACACCAGTTCGTATCAAAATATCGGTGGAATAGTCTTGGGGGCGGGATCCAACAAGTAGGAGAGGGGGTATCTCTCTTTCTTTGTCTTGACTCTCCCTCATGCTTAACTACCAGTAATAGAGCTTTCTAGGTATTTCTAACGACACTAGATTTCACTCATTATTCAACATCTATGTTTAACAATTTGAGTAGCCTTAGGGAGTTAACTCTCCACTCACCTATTCCAAGGCCCTAAAGACCTAGACTTGGTGATGCAATTAATGACAAATAAAAAAAATTATAGTTCTTTTTAACTAAGCACTTGATTTTAAAAGGTTGTTCTTTAGGTCACGGGTAAAATTAGAGTGCAACTTTTGGTGTTTTTGATGCAAAATAAATCAATGGAAACTTAGCTATATGCAAATGAAACAATTTTTCTTCTATGAAAATAGATTTCTATAAGGTTCTACGAATCAACTTGTAAAAGAAAAAAAAAAATATTAAAACATGTTCCACATACTCAAAATCTAACAAAAAGACTAAAATGCCTGTACTGAAAACTAACTTAATGCAAACTATAATGATGGTGAAATATTCTATAGATTGTCATACAATAAAAAAATGTGTTCCTTCACAAGGTCAAGAGGCCAACTTGACTACATAGAGTGCAAAAACTCAATGACAAAATTCCCTCGAAACCAACCAAAACCAATCGAAAAAAGTTAACAATTGCCTAAAAATAATGAAGAAACCAAAAACAAAAACTGAAAAGAAAAAAAAAGCCAAGAACGATGTTTTTGTCTTTTTCCGTTTTAAAGAACCCAAAGAAATTTTCGAGAACACAAAGACTACTAAAATTCCAAGACCAAAAACAAGCATAAAGAGTCACAAAATTTGCAAGCTATGCACATCATTAATATAATAAAAATTGAAATGACAAAGGACTACAAACTTACATAGATTGTTTGATTTGAATAGCAGTATAAAGGAATTCAGCAAACCAAAAGAATGCCAAGAAAGACTTTCAATATCACCAAAGAGGCACTCAAAGATCGTGAAAATAAAAATAGGTCAACCAAAATAGGAAAGCAAAGAAAAGCAATCCAAAAGTTGGGTTATAAACAAAACTACAAACAATTTCTTGTTCCACAAGGTCAAAACAACCAAGAACTTCTAAAGAAGACTTGAACCCAAAGCCCAAACTGAAACTTTACCTAGAAGGAAAACCCTAGGTTGAATAGGTTTTTCAACAAGAAGAAGGTTAGAAACTGAAAACTTTCATGAAAGCAGATCTTTACTGACAGTGAATGACCAAACAATAGCAAAAACCACCAAGCAACAATCTTAACTGGGTCCAAGATTTTGAAAAATTTATTCAGAGTGAGGTATATGCGATTGTGGAAAGACAAATAAGTGTGTATAAGCAACTGAAACAAAGGAAACTTATGTATACACAAGTTTGTTTGAAGAAACTAGCCTGTATACGCTATTGTATTCTCTGAAAAATGTGTATAGAAAGCTCAATAAAGAAAAAGAAAAAATCTAGGCCTAAATCAAAAGATCAGACTAGATGCCCAGGAAGAAAACAGGTCACAGAAACTATAAAAGCATGAAATCAATCAAGCAGACCCTCATCAAGAAGAAACAACCCAATCTAGGAAAAATAATAATGCTTTCCCCAATGGATTCGCCAACTTTTTTACAGGTGGAATCATCCTAGGGTCTTGGATTGGGAACCCCAACAGAGTGGAGGGCATACAACCTAAAGAGACACACAAAAAATTAGTCCTAATACTTAAATAGCTAAACCTGGTATAGAAGGTCTTAGCCGTAGGTTCTACGTTTGAAGTTGTTCCTATCGGGTTCAAACCCTCTTCTTTTTCCTTGCACTTTAAGACCTACAATTCATTGAAGATGAAGCATATACACCAAAAATAATTGAAATTATGTTCATGATATCAAGGTTAGATCATATAAGCATGTAAGAAAATAAGCATTAACGTGAGATTTTATAAGCAAATCGTGTCATAAATTAATGCATAAAGACCACAATCATTAGGAACAAGACATCACCTCTTTATTAATTTAAGCTAAAAAGAATATGGAAGAACTACAACTGAAATCATCTGCCAACTCCAATCAAAACCATCCTCCATATCCATCTTGCCTAGGCCTCAACAATCCTCCTCCATAAGTATACACAAGGATGTCATGAAGGGATGATGAACACCTCAAGAAGGAAACATGGGTTTCCTATGGCTTGGGAGTGGAGAAGGTATAGGGATATCGTCAGAGTTGATCAGCTATGTAATCAACTATAATATCAATATCTAATATCTTCTCCTCCCTTAGGCCTTCCCATGGATATGTATTTATACTTCTCCAGATTAGTTTTTTGTTGGGAAACAGTTGGGTCACGAGCTATAGTAGGTGGGTATCAGGTCAAACCCATAAACCTCACCCGAATTATGGGAGATTATATATTATTTAATATTTTAACACATATACATGGTTGGGTATAGATTGACCCACGTGTACATGCACTTTAGATAAGGAAAAATCACATATTAGAGTTAAAACATTGTTTTTTAGAAAATGGACCAAGTCAGGTAGGGAAGGGTTGCCCTAGGCCATATCATAGAGCATCAAATCTATAAAGGGTGGTAAATGGTGCTACAACACTACATCCAATGTAATCTTACTTTCTACTATCAGTTCTACCTGGACCATGAGTTCACCTGTTGAAGCCTCCCCTAGAGACACAACTATGCCAAAGATCATTAATGAAAAAAAGGTCGATGTTGAGACCCAAGCTGAGGAAACATTGTTTGGAAATTTTAAAGGAGGAAAAGGGCCCCATACAAGACCAAGAAACAAATTAAGGTTTAAAATTAAACTAAGAAACAACCCATATTTGGTCAAGGAGGCAATTGATGTAGATAATCTGCCATTGCATGATCTTATCATCAACATAAAGAAGACTATAGGCTCCAAAAAGAGAAGAGGCAAAGAAACTAAAGGAAATCGTCATATAGAGACAAGGAAAAATATTAAATAGAGGTCAAAGAAGGTGGATGTACTTCTAAAAGTAGCCGACACCCTTGGCTAAGAGGCTTGGCATCATTTTGAAAAATTTGGTTATGCACTTGAGAAACAACAATTTTGGCTTTATCATTGACAGTGTGCTTAACAACATTTTTACATACAACAAAGCAGGGAGTAGTTGACATTTCCACTATCAGTCAGTTTTAGGAACAGGAGGTGACATTGCCATTGTTAGCAATTTTGAAAAGGATCGCTAACATATATGTTGTTAACGAATTTTAACAAGAGAAATGTTGACATTCCCACTGTGCTGAATTCTAAAAAATAGTTAGAGAGGAAATGTTGAATATCAGTTTTTTAGTGAACCTTCAACTCAGGAAACCAAAAATATGACTACAGAACTATCAACAAATTTCACTAAGAAACCCTAGGGAAAAGGAATTCGAACAGAAAAGTAGTTTTTGTTGAAGGATTGAACATGTTTGCAGAGGGACCTATTTTCAGTGAGGATTCATTTCTATTAGTGATGGACTTGTTTCTATTTTGGAGGAAGATATTCTGAAGATACTTTTCTTAGCCTATATGTTGGCATATTTTCCAACAGATTTTTTATTTTAGGAAAAACATAATCTATTTAAAGATATTTTCCACATGCATGAACTTAGAATATTTTGATATTTTTCGATTATTGTAGTTAAGTTTGAAGCTATAATCTTGTGATTAGCTGATGTAATGTCTTTAAAGACAATTTATAAAGAAAGGAAAAGGTTGGTTTTTATTGTATAAACATTAGCATTCTGGTGTATTTGAGAATATCTTAAATATATTGCAGTTTTGATGAGCATTTGTAGAAAATTCATGTGTTGTAGTTCCTTGTCCGTTATTTCTCTATTTATGAAAAATATTCTTCATGTCTAGAAAATTTAGTATTTGAGATTGGGATTCATTCATGCTCTTTTCTCATATTTATCAGTCATTAGTACTTGTTGCTTCTATCAGCTATAATTTTCTTTTCTTTACAATTTTCTTCTTCTAAATTTCTCAAATTGTCAAAGGAGTTATTACTACCTTACTTTTTGTGTATTTCTCATTAAATATGTAGCATCATTTGATAAAACTAGACTCCATGCACAATGGTGTGTTTTATATATAGCCTAACCAAATTTCATCCTACCAATTAAATCTGGCCATAGAGCTTAAAGTGTTAAACCTACTACTATATTGTCCTAGGGTAGTTTTGTCTTAGGGAGAGATCCCTATCTAGGTTGAAGGGCCATATTTCAATCTCAAAAAGGTTTGAGGTTACCTTATATGTTTTCCCACAGTCAGGTTTCCTCTAAGAGATAATCAGAATCATAAAAATGTACAACTTCTTCTTACTTTTGGGTCTCCATGAACATGTATTTATAGAGTTTTTGAACACTCCTTCCCTCCATTGTCTCATTAATGTGGTTGTTTCCTCATAAATGACATGAGGCATACCATCCTCTTTCCATTAAGGATTCTTGGGGTTCAAGGTTTGAATTATCAACCCACCATGTCAATAGGAAAAATGTTTTTTAAGCAAGTTAATGTCCTATGGTGTTGACTAGACTTTTTGCGACCGTCATGGTTATCGATGGAAAAAATACGAGCTAGTTAATTTCCAGATGTGGTGCACCCACAAGGGTTAGTTTTTTAACTCAAACTTAGGAAATCTTTTGATTTTTGGGCCTTCCTGATGTTTCTATCTGAAATTGTAACCCATGTACATGATGTTCACTAACTCTAAATATCTTTTGCTTCATACATGTGAGTGTATCATTTTTTCATAATAACAAGGGTTTCCATGTAAATAATTGTGTTCCAATATATATGAATGGTGGTATTTCATGTGTTATTTGAGCGTATGGAATTTAAAATTTAAATTCTCATGATAAAAATTGCTAAAAGTGTTAATTACTAATTCACCCTCACTCTCGATAATTCCTTATTCCAACAATTCGTATCACAGTTTGGTTCCTTCATGAACAAATTAATCACTAGAAGGTAGATCTATAAGGAATCATGTATAGACAATACAATTATGATGATTATTCAAGTAAGATACTAGTATTTGATGGGACAAACTATATGTTTTGGAAGGTTAGAATGGAAGCCTACCTCAGGTCCTTAGGTGTAGTTCTTTGAATATTTTATTTAGTTGATTATGTTGTCCACACAACCACTCCTACTGATGAAAATGGTAAAGAGATATATGGGAATAATGCAAAGGTTAAGAATTCCATTCTCTTCAATCTATACAATATGAACTAGTAAAGGTAATTAATTGTAAGTTAGCCGAGGAAGTATGGGATTATTGGCAAAACGTTTCTATAGAAACCCAAGGATCTATCTCTAGGTGACAACAAAGGTTTCCAAAGTAGTCTAGCTTAAAACTAACATATTAATTCTTTTTCAAGGGGAAGAAGGTCTTACCGTAGGCATGTTGATACTTTAGAAGGTATTGGGGGTTTTCAGTTAAGTGTGGATAGAATTAACATATACATATTCCATTTGTTCATTCATGACACAAATGGAGCTTTCATACATTCATAATATTAATGAAATAAAAAATTTAAATGGGTACATTTACATGAACTACATAGGAAATTCATTGCAATAGATATCTTTAGCATGTTATCTAGTAGAAAAGTCTCATATTGCAATTTCCAACACATATATTATTGATTAGTGGTTGTCATTGATGTCAACCTGAGCAACACCAGGGGTTACCCCGACCTTGCATGGGAATTTTGACTCAAAAGCTTACTCTATTTTGAGCCAAGGATATTCTAGATGGATTCTACTCATCAATATGTTTCTGTTGATATATGGAATGCCACGTAATTCTTCATGGTTTAAGATATATTTGTGTTTGAAGTTAGTAACCCCAGTTAGTGGGCTAAAACTCTATGGGGTTGTGGCATGGCACTCATAATTTATTGTGCTCATTGAATAAAATAATTAATAATGTTATTGTTTTTTCTCCTAAAATCCCTCCAACATTCACTTGTTGAGGACCCTCTCAACTCAAGGAATTCATATAAATAATGACCCTCATATCCTACTCTTGTAGGGATATTGTGGCTTAAAACACATAATCATGGAATTTTCTAACTTTGTTTCTGCAAATCTTTAGAAGCTGAAATTAAAACATGACAGAGCCAAAATCATGATGAACCTCATGACCAAATTTTAGATCTTGGTTCACTACATTTTTAGAGATATGATATGAGGAAGTTAGGGTTTTTGCAGGCTCTCGAATTCCATGTCAAACAAATGAAATTGTAGAAATCGTCATAGCTTTATCTCTTTGCATTGGATTCCAATTTTGTAAATAGTAATAGAAATAGGATGGAATTTAGTTTTTTAGGTATTGTTTTTAGGGCTGAAGATCCCAACAGTGACACGTGGCACTTCGTATAGGTTTTCTCTAGTGAACTAGTCTATAATGAAGACATTGTTGGAAATTGGGAATAACTCTTTCTTGAAGAGTCCAATCTTGACCTGACCTATGGGGTTTGAAATAGGACTCAGAGGGCTAACAAAGGATGCAATTTCAGGCCCTAGAGATCTGAAATTACATAGATATAATATATTCAATATCGAGCTCCTATAAGGCAAGAAAAAGCATGCATTTAAGGATCACTGCAGTAAGGGCCACACATCAATAGTCAAGGGTAAGTATCCTACAACACGTTATGTATGATTAGTGTTTACATTTGAATTTTGATTATCATCTTTGACATATGTCTTTTCAGGACAACGTAAGTATATACATGGTCTTGGTTATATCTCTACGTCTTTATATGTCATAGTTAGTTTTGATACAACATTTTGGATGTCCTATTCTTGATACTACACATTTGATGCTACATATTCTTGATTCTACACCAAGTTTGCTAAATCTATATGATGTTGTAAGTTCATGTTACTTGTCTTGTGATAGTTGATAGAATGTTCTATGTTTTTGTACTTAAAACTTGGTCCATCACAAGTCTAGGGTCTTTCATCAGTTTTTATTGTATATATCTTTACATCAGTTATGGATATAGTCTTGCATAGAGTCCAGGCCTATATCAAAAGTGGTAGTCTTTTTCTATTGTTGCAACAAGTCAACAACAAAAGTGAAAAGCACAGATTAGTTATGCATTGTAATTTTAATTTGTATGTATTCATTATTATGCACTTACATGTGTTTTGTAGGTAGAGGTAAGTTGAAGGGTATTTTGTTTTGTTTTGGGATTGGTTTAGTGGGGAAAATTTTGCATGTAGGTAGAAGAAGATTCAAGTACAACATCAAGCAATAATTTAAGAACGGAAGTATTAAATCAAAGGAAGCATTATAGTGGGGCATCATTGAAGGCAGGACAACCATCCAAATATCGTGAAGTACTGTTAAGGCCAAGATTCATCATTGTAAACTTCTAAAAGAGCCATTTGTAAAAGTTTCATCATTTTAAAGTTGTCAAAACGTCATTTGTAAAAGAGTCATCATTGTAAAGATTGTAAAAGAGTCATTCTACCTAGAGTTGAAGAGGCAGCATTGGGAGGTATAAGAGTCACTGTTGGGATGATGTCATGGTTGGCTTGCAGGTCATAGAGTGATTGGGTATTTTCTCAAGTACACGAAAATCATTGTACATCTTATTGTATCATGGATTGTTGTTCCTGTTGTGGGAATCTGTAGTTTTGTCTTATTTGAATCATTATACGGTGGCAAGGATGTGTTAGGCATATGTGTATGAAGTAACCTACAAGTTGGGACATGTGAACACTTCAGGGTGGTAGGGTGGTGCTAGGGCGAGTTGTGGCTCGCTAGGGTGTTGGGGCATCCATTCAATTGATTACTAAAGAAACTATGGCATTGGGGCATCCTTCTAGTGGGAGCTAGAGAAAAATTATTTTCTATAATTCTAGTAATTTTTTGCTTTCATTTCAGTTGGGGCTAAAGATTAAAGAATTTATTAGAAAAAACGTTTGGTGGTTTTTGACCCGGAGGGGTTTTTCCACTTAAAATTCTTATGCATACTATGTTTTGTTATTTACTTTTATTACTGCATAAACATTAACAATAATTGAAGATTAACTAATGCTCTGAAAAGATTTAAAAATGATAATAGCTAAGGAATACTGATTCGACCTACCTCTAATATTTCCAATAATTGGTATCAGAGTTTGCTTCCTTCAATAATAGTTCAAAAACTATAAGGAGATCATGGAGTACACTAAGAATAGATTTCCTTTGTTCAACAAAAATAACTATGCACATTGGAGTGGAAGAATGCAGGTTCATTTCCTGGCACAAGGATACGAAGTATGGGAAATTGTTGACAAAGGCTTCAAACCGACCCAAGATGAACAAGGTAAGAAACGTATGGTATATGATGCAAAGGCTAAAGATATTATTATCAATAGGCTTATTGAATCTATTTATCTTAAGGTATTGAGTTGAAAAAATGTTAAAGAGGTATATGGAAAGCTTGAAAATATATGCGGGTGACTCAAAGGTGAAAGAAAGAAGGCTTCAAATTTTCAGGGCAAAAGTTGAGAAACTCAAAATGAGGGAAGATGAAGATATTGCTCCATATTTTTAGTGTGTTGATGAAAAAAAAAATACATTGGAAGGTTTGGTAGAACCTGTTGAAACACAAATTGTTGTCTGAAATATCCTTAGAACCTTGCCAACAATATTTAACCCCAAGATATCTGTCTTGGAAGATAGATCGAATCCGACCAATCTAAGGATAGATGAATTGCATGGAATTCTTACAGAATATGAAATGATAATTGAAGAAGAGGATGGTACATCTCACTTAGAAACAACCTTTTCCGCATCTAAGAAGAATGGTAAGGACAAGAAAACTCAGAGAGAAAAAACTTGCAGTTTTAAGAATGAAGAAAAGGAAGAAGAGGAAGAAGAACTCTCAGATAAAGAATTCTCCTACTTCACGTAGAAAATGAGAACATGTACAGGAAAATTCAAAGGAAAACATCCATCAATATGTTTTAACTGTAGTGAGGTTGGGAATTTTGCAACCAAATGTCCTCACAAAAATGAGGCTTTCACGAATGGAAAGAAAGGTCCTAGGAAGTTCAACAGGAAAGGCAAGAAGAAATGGTTTAAGAAAAAAAATTTCACCAAAGGAATTAGTTACTCATTCGAATAATATAGTGATAATGAAGAAGAATTCAATGGAAGATTATTTTTTATGTCCAAGCATAATAAGCAAGAGGCACCTACTGAAAAATGAGATGAAGAAGAAGAAATGGCTAAGGTTGAATTTGAAAACAAAGTGATCGAGGTTATCAGAAAGCTCAAAGCCGAGAAGAAGAATGTAAACATTCTTAAAGATGAATTGAAGACAAAAACAAAAGGAGTACTCAACCTTAAAATCAAGGTTGAAGAATACAAGTGAATTGAAGAATCTCTTAGGAAATAATTAAAGGAAAACAATAGGGAAAGAGAAGCATTGGAAGTTGAAATAGTTGCTCTACGAAAATGAAGTAAAAAATAAAAAAACTTCTCAAAACTACGCCAATAGTTCAAAGACTTTGGATGAACTCATCTGCAACCAATGATCATACAACAACAAGATGGGTCTTGGTTACAAAGAAAAAATAAAAAAGAAGTCGAATCCTTCTATGACAATTAAAGAAGATGGATATGCAAAATTGCTATGAAACCAGCTCAAGAAAAGATAGAAAAGATAGATCAACGCCTTAGAATTCAGCCTCTTCGAGGGGGAAACCTCCTTTACATTACATAAATGAACAATTCTTGGATGATTCAAATGAAAAGACCTCCTCTCTATATATAGGAGTCTAAGGGACCATAACATAATCAGAGCCTACATAACAATAATAATGCAAGGGCACAATAATAATAATAGTGGGCTTCTATGGGGCACAATAGTAAACAATATGGGCACTACATGGGTACATCAATATAATAAGTGGGTTGTACTAATAACAATAAGGGGTTACTCTAGTAGTATAGGGGCCTAACATGCCCCTCTCCTTCAAAAAGTGTT
>APFE031265312.1:33706-50477 GCA_000404065.3 Pinus taeda
GGTAATTTCAACCAATGAATTACAAGATATGGTTGGATTCATTTCTTCTTTCTTGATGTGATCTTTCACTTCTTGCACCTTTTTTCTTCTTGATATGTCCTTCTATCTTGAGAGTTTGAGGAGTGGTAATTCTTGCCAATGCTTTACAAGATATGGTCTGATTCATTTCTTCTTTCTCCGGGGTTGGGTCCCGGTGTATATCCTCTTCTTTTGATGTTTCTTGATCCTTTTCTTCTTCCTGTTCACACTCTATGTAAAATAATTTCTTCTCAACGCACTTATGACCTTTAGTGCATTTGCTATCACAATTTTAACAAAGCGCTTTTTCTCTTTTTTCTTCCAATTGTTGTGGTGTAACCCTTGTAGGTTGTGGAAGGCTAGGAGAAACAACACTTCCATCTTCATAGCTATGAAAGGTAGAATTCATTGTTGCCATAATTTTACTTTCTAGTATGTCACAAAGCCCTTTTACTCTTTCCAATTGTTGTGGTGTTGCTCTAAAGAAGGTGTTACTCTTTCTATCCTCATAATGTGCTATCATTTCCTCTGTGAGAATTGACCACGTAACAAGTCGTTTAGAAGAGCAAAGCCCTTTATACCATAAAAATTGATCTGGTTCTAAATATGAAGATGTAATACATACCTTTTGTAACAATGGTACACCATGTAGATCAAAATATTTCTCCATCTGAAGTATCCAATTTTCCGGATCCTTCCCATCAAACTTCCTCATCTTGTGTTTTCTTGATTTTAGGAGCTAGATATTGAAATTAATGTAACTCTATACTTTTAGAACATGCAGTTCTGAAATTGTGACCTATGGTAGCCCTCTGGGTCCTATTTCCAATGCCACCAGTCTCATCCAAATTGGATTCTCCAAGGAAGAGTTATGCGAAATCTCCCACGGTGACTTGATTATAGACTAGTTCAGTAGAGCGGACTTGTATGACATGCCACGAGTCACTATTTCGACCTTTAGCTCTGCCAAATATATCTAAGAAACTACAGTCCGTCGTATTTCTGTACCTTCTTACAAAATTTCAATCCAATGCTCAGAGCAAAAGTTATGACGATTTTCCCCAGGTCACCTGTTTGGAATGTAATTCAATAGTTTGCAAAAAGACCAATTTCCTCAGATCATATCTCCACAAATATAGCTCACCACGCTCTGAAATTTGGACCCGAGATTCCGCGCGATGTCTTCTCAAATGGGTTTTTTTTTCGAATTCTGAAACGTTGTAGAAAAAAAATTATTACGAAAATGCCACGATGGCCTATTTCGAGCAGCGAAACCCTAGAACCCAAAGCTCTGATACCAAATGTTATGAAACCAGCTCAAGAAAAGATAGAAAAGATAGATCAACGCCTTAGAATTCAGCCTCTTCGAGGGGTAAACCTCCTTTACATTACATAAATGAACAATTCTTGGATGATTCAAATGAAAATACCTCCTCTCTATATATAGGAGCCTAAAGGGTCATAACATAATCAAAGCCTACATAACAATAAAAATGTAAGGGCAGAATAATAATAATAGTGGGCTTCTATGGGGCACAATAGTAACAATATGGGAACTACATGGGTACATCAATATAATAAGGGGGTTGTACTAATAATAATAAGGAGTTACACTAGTAGTATAGGGGCGTAACAAAAATCTACCAAGAAGAAAGATCTATAAGCTAAATCAAGAGATCAAGACTCACAAGAAAAACCTTGGAAGACAATTCCTTGAAGAATATTTCCTGCCACCGATCTACGTGGTTCACCCAATTTGGGCTATGTCAACAGAGAAACAACAAGTCCTTCCTTATATATTATCCGTCAAAATTAAGAGATACAACCTACAACAGATCCATTGCACTTCCCTCTTCGCTCTCACATAATCTTCTCTCTTTCTCACTTAGAATACACATCTACATAGTTGAAATACAATTCCCTCATATATAATGAGGGGATTCCTTCTAGGGAAAACACCATAAATTAAACATAACTTCTACCGTCAGATTTATGCCTAATGAACAACCCAGATTGACTATGAAATTATAACATTTTACAAGGAAATTTTACATTTATTTTTAGTCATTGTCCCCCATGGACCCCCTTGACAGTGCAAAAAGATGGAAGGCATTGCCACCCCATTATGAAATGGGGTCCAATGCAGCAATACCTTTGAATAAATAAGATAATCAGCTCCATATGCAACAATAATTCAATGAGATCCTTCGTAAATTGATATTCCAAAACCCAACATAATATCAACAAATTTTATCATTTGAGAGATGATGTCGAATGTTACAAATGTAACAATTTTTAACATATGGCTATGGATTATGAAGTTCTAGATAGGTAAAACTATTATCGAAAAAGCAATAGAAGTAAATTTTCAGGATCAAGAGATAGACACCAAAAAAAATCTTCTATGAATAACATCGAATGTTACAAATTTCATAACTATGGACACATAACTCATAACTACAGGTAGAAGATGGAACCAACCATGAATGAAAATCTTAATGACGAGAATAAGAAGGTTTGGAAAGGAAAATAGGTATAGGATGAACAAGTACAAGATGAGAAAGAAAAGAAAGAAGGCAATAAGGTCCCAATAGTTATGTTTTCATGATTCGTAACAGATAGTGAGGAATCAATAGCTACTTCAGTTAATGACTCAAGTCAAGATGGTCCGTTAAATGACACACTATTATGAACAACTTAGCTTATCAACTCCTAGAAATTTGAAGATGAGGAGTCTATGCAATAACATATGATAGAAGTCTAAAATTGACAGGCAAGTAGTTTTAACAAGGTGGAGGTTTTATTACATGTTTACGGGGGCAAAGAATAGTTGAAGTATTATAGATTCAAGAAAGGAAGCGCTGACAAGCAATCTCTATGTGAAAGTGGATCAAGACAATCTAATGATTATCGAGGTACCACAGCAGGATAAAGGAATATTCATATATTAAATCAAGTAAATCAACGAAATGCTCACGAAATTCAATATGGAAGATTGCAAGCCTATCCTTACCCCCATGGTAACAGGTTACAAGAAGATTTGTCAACGGATATGGATCAAAGGTTGTATAGATCGATGATTGGTAGTATCCTATATGCGATAGCCTCCCTGCCAGATGTGATGTAGGTAGTTGGACAAGTAGCACGATTCCAAGCAACACCAAAAGAATCTCATTTATTGGCATCAAAATAATACTTTGATACCTTAAGGGTACACCAAAATATGGTCTATGGAATCCCAAAGGAAATTATCTAGTTATCCAAGCTTATACAGATGCAGATTGGGCAGGAAGTGTTGATGATCATAAAAGTTCTAATGGAATAACATTCTACCTAGGTGGTTTCCTTGTCTCATGGTTAAGTAAAAGATAGTCTTCATTCTCGTTATTCATAGTGGAAGTAGAATACATCACAACAACTGCTTGTTGTACTCAAGTTCTTTAGATGAAGCAAACCTTTCAAGATCTTCAAGTTAATTTTGACGAGCCTATTCCCATCTTTTGTGATAACACTAGTGTGATCAGTATCTCCAAAATCCCTATGATTCATTCCAAAACAAGCAACATTCTGATCAAATATCATTTCGTTAGAGAGCAGGTTGTCGAAAAGAATAGCAAGCTTGAATATGTTGTCACAAAGGAACAAATTGCGGACATCTTTACCAAAACATTACCTCGTGAAGCATTTCCGTATCTTCACCAAGAGCTTGGAATTATCCCAAGTTATCATTAGAATCCTTCTCTTATCTAATTAAGCATAAAGATGGAGTGGAGGTATGTACAGGTCCACAAAATGATAGTTTTTTAGGGGAATTACCCTTTGCAATTGATGACAAAGGGGGAGAGAAGGCAGTAGGAAGAGGTGTCATGATCGCAAGGGGACATCTTGTGTTTCAATCATTTATAAAGGCAAAGATTGTTGATCAGTGGTTGTCATTGATGTCAACCCATGTAGCACCAAGGTTTACCCCAATCTTGAATGGTCATTTTGATTTGACAACTTACTCTATTATGAGCAAAGGATCTACTAGATCGATTCTACTCCCCAATATTTTTCTGTTGATATATGGCACGCCACGTAATTCTTCACAGTTTGAGAGATATTCATGTTTGAACTTAGTAACCCCAGTTAGTGGGAAAAACCCTGTGGGGTTGTGGCATGGCACTCATAATTGGTTGTGGTAATTGAATAGTCAATAATTAATAATGTATTTTTTCCTCCAAAAATGGCTCCAACATTCACTTGTTGAGGAACCTGTCAACTCAATATATTCATATAAATAGTGACCCGTATATCCTCCTCTAGTAGGGATTTTTTGGCTTAAAACAAGTCATCGTGGAATTTTCGTTCTAATTCTTTCTTTGTGAAGCTTCAGAAGCTTAAATTAAGACCCTTTCAATATGAAATATTTATTAACCTTGTGACCAAATTTCAGATCTTTGTTTGCTATATTTTCAGAGATATGGTGTGAGGATGTTAGGGTTGTTACAGGCTCTCCAATTCCATGTGAAACAGGTGACATTGGGAAAATTGTGAATATTCTCTCTAAGCATAGGATTCAAATTTCATAAATAGTGACAACAAAAGGATGGATTTTAGTTTGTTTGTTATCGCTTTTAGGGCTGAAGGTCAAAACTATGACATGTGGTACTTCATACGAGTTCTCTTGTTAAATTATGGTATGTTCTATGCTTAAGGCAGTTTACTTATTTTCTTCTTATTAGTCATAGATTAGCAATCACATATACATTAAGTAAAGTGTAGATAGAACATTAAACGATCAACAGAAAACAAGCCAAGACAAGAGACACAAGATGTGGTGGCTAGCCAGGGACAAACCCCCATGTGGGGAAACCCTTTGATCAAATCTTGTTTTATCTTCAATAGTTCAGTAGATAGAAATAATACAAAATTAGAATTATGTAAGCAACAACAAACTGTAGATTAGCAAATTCAAACTTGGTCAAACGAGTTGAAATTGACCTCCAATATTCTTGGCAAATTTCCAGTCAACTAACACTCGAACAGCCTGAAGAAACAACCCTTGAACAGCCCCAAAAACACAATCAAACTATTGTTGACTGAAGTCAGACCTGCTACCCAAAACTAGGGTAATCAACACTGGTCAAACCTATAGACAAATTGCCTTGATTTTTGTGCCAAAATCTGTAGCCTGCCTAGGAGAGCCAACCACACCAAAACCACACCCTTGATGAGTCAACGCTTGGACAACACAATTCAAAGAGACCTTCCGTAGCTTCCATGTCCTCCTTTCAGCATCCTCCTTACCCTAATGCGTCTTCCCTCTTCCCACATGTGAGCTGCTCCTTGTATAACCCAAAGCTAAGGGGGGAGAGAGAGAGAGAAGTCTGAATGAGATGAGATGATGGGAGAATGAATCAACCTCTCTTTTATTTATATGATTCACTTGGCATGTGTGCCACACATTTAACTACTAGCCAACCTTGACAATTTTTCAAGTAAATACAAATAATTTCATATCTCCATAAATACTTGTCGGAATCGGGTGATCTTTAGATCAATCCTACACCTCTCGACAAGGGGAATCTAGGAAAAATATCAGCTGTCATAATTGAGGTGGCCCACATGGAGTTTGGCCCTAGCTTCTAATTTTAACACTCCCTCTCAACTAGGGAGAACTCCATTTGTAATTTGTTTGACCGTCACTACTATCCCAACCATCAAATGCACTACCTTGCATTGCTCTGCTATGCTTTGTTCTGCTCTGCTCGAACTATGAACAAGAAGAAATTATCGAGGATGTATTATACCATCCTCCATTGACCCAAAGTCAGTCTCAGAGTGTTCATACTAGTGTCACTGATCCCAGGTTAATGGAGGTCATCCTAGCATAGGGAGTATGGTAGATAAAACGATGTGTCCATCGATAGTACTACTAATGGTCCCTAACCCCATTTCCCTACTAACTAATCAGATGAGAGGCACTTCCCATGGTTCCCAGACTACATGGGTAGGATTCCTCAACAAGAGAAATAATCATCATATCCATAGGAGAACGAATCATCCTGTCCAATAGTCGCCACCATAGAACTAATCATCCTGACCCACAAGAGAACTAATCATCCTATGACATAGTCGCCCGGAGAACTAATCATCATGTTTTGCAATCTCCATGGAGAACTAATCATCATGTCCTACAGTTTCCATGGGGTGTCATAGGGGAAGGTTGAACCTTTCACCTTGTACATAGTGCATCACTAGGGGATGGTGAGTCATTTTGTGGTCACATGTCGCTCCAAGAAGTACCCTGCACCCCCCCTGGAGCTCCCAGGGCTCAATAAATCATACTCAAACCTCATAAGAGGGTCTTTGAACAGCACCAAGTCATTCTCCAAAAGTCAAGAATTTTACCTTTCCCATGGGCTTCGTCAAAATGTCAGCGACATGTTCATTTGTACTGATATGTTGGAGCCTTATTGCTCCTTGCTGCATCATATCTTGAATATAGTAGTACCTAATATTGATATGCTTGTAAATAAGGGATTCTCTAATAAATGAATCCTACTCTGGTTGTCACACAGGATGACAGTGGTATCCAATGTAAATCCAAACAGCTCACTGAAGATATTTCGGAACCAAGCCACATCACAAGAGGCCATACTAGCAGCAATGTACTCTGCCTCGGAAATTCTCAAAGCCATCGACTTCTGCTTCCTACACATCTAGGATATTGAGGCAGATCCCAAAGAGAAACAACACCCAGAAGTGCTCTTTTCGTCCACCACATTGCTTGCCCAATCAGCATCGGTATATCCAACTAGTCTCACATCTCAGGCAATGTATTTCAACCCATGAGTGATTGTGCCATGAAGATATCTCAATATATTCTTGGCACCAATCCAGTGTGTGTGGTGAGGCTCAACCATATGTTGACTCAACATGTTGGCTTCAAAAAATATATCTGAACGGGAGTTTACCAAGAACATCAATGCTCCGACAAGTCCACAATACTTGGTAGCATTTCGTAAAACAGGTTCGGAAGCACTACTGCTTAACTTCTTGAAGTCAAGCTCCATCGGGGTAGTCACAGGCTTGTATTCCACTGTGATGCAGGAAAGTGTTCCCTCTGCGGATAGAGGCAACCCCTCTAGCCTTAGAGTGGTTCTAGTCACAAACAAGGATAGATCAACAATAGCTTTCCTTAAACAGTGCAAGTTAGAGGCCTACCTCAACCGGTGGTCGATGAAGTTTCATTGTGCTGCTCCAGCTTCCGCTTCCTTCTCCTCAACAAGTGATCAACCTGAAATAAAGCAAAGGAAATACAACAAAGCACGTAACTGGATACAACAATGAACTATTTACTCACAAAGTCAAGAAGTCATGAGCTATCAAGTACATTACATACAAGACATAGGGAAACATCATTGATTGCATTAATAATGAAATAAGAGTCAACTTACAACCAAAGTCTTGATGTCACAAGCCTTCTCAGAAAGAGTCTAGCCAGCATGTTCTTCAAGCATTCACTCTTTGAAGATGGATCTCCCAACATACAAGAGCTCTCTCACTAATAAGTTTTACACAAGATCAAGGGTAGTTCACAACCTTCCACAAGCTATCAACAATCCCACACTTATCACTCTCACACCAGCTATCTAGCAAACTCACAAACACTAACAACACTACTCCACTAGCCAACTATCACGAACTCAGGAACTTAGGAACTAGCAATGCATATCAATGGTGAGAGTTTAAATAGGAGAAGGAGTCTCCATGAATGGGGGAAAGGAGAGCTTATCACCAAGGGAGGTAGCACAATTGAAAGAACTGCCACACCAGGGAAGGAAGGGCGACATAAACAAGGCCAACAACTAGGTCTGGAGTCATCTGGAAAGTCAACTGCTGGAACAATTTGCCCAATCTGGATCATCGCGGGAATAGAACTGAGCTTGAGTGCTAACATCACAAGTAATCAGTGAAGATAGTGGGATCATCACTGAAGAGACCACATAGTCCCATGCTGGTGCTTAAAATCAGGCCATCACGGGAATCAGTTGTACTTCCGTGCTGGCAGCATGGTCGGTCTATTCATCAACGCATTTCAGCGCGTTTATTAGACCAATAGCTGCGATGAGGCAGACAACCTTGGAAAAAGTGGGTCAATTGGCAGCATAGGAGAGCATTTGTCTGTCATAAGCATGTTTGACTTGGACACACGACACAGTGAGAAGACCGAGAGTGAGAGCGGTGACAAATTACTGTGTAACATATTCCCCCTAAAGTATGAAGCCCGAGAGAGTGGGAGGGTTGAAATGCTTTACAAAACAACTGAGTTGGAACACCATCTAGAAGAACCTGTATGCAAGTTGAACTGATATCTCTAAAGTACATGTAGTCTAGGCATGGGCGCAGCCATCTAGAAGCCATATGAAATAGGTCTGTGGTATGGACGTAGCCATCCAGCTAATGAGACCATGATAATGATAAAGGTATGGTTACAACCATCCATGAAGACTCAGGTATGGTCACAGCCATCCATCAACGAGTCATGTAACCAGAAACCAATCCACGCAGCTTGAACGTGTGTGATCTGAGTTCGAGGTCTTGAACCCAACCAACCATAGTACAAATTCTAACATGCGAATAGAAGTGTTGAAGTCGAGCATGATAGAAAGCTGCTTAATTATTGGTCAATGATGTAAACCATTAACAAGCGCAAGAGAAACCACCAATAATGTCAATGGTTCTCAAGGTATTGTCCAGTACAATCCACGGAGTGTGAGAAATGAGCTGAAGTCGAACACTCATGGAATCACCCGATTGACGACCAATGATGCAAATCGACCATCAGGTACAAAGAACTTGCCATTGAGGAATGCAAGCTCTAAGGTACCAAAGGGGATCTCTAGATCAACCTCCTGGATAATGAGCTGATGTCGACAGGAGACGAGCTGTCGCAGGAGGGCCATAATGTTTCCCTCAACAACGAAACGAGATAAGGAACAAGTAGTAGATGGCGAAACAGAGTATCAGAGAAGGAGAGAGAGGTGTAAACTGCAAAAGGATTATACTCTTGAACATGTCGGTGACATAACTCCAGAGGGTGGCAGCATTCAGGTACCAAAGGATCAGAGGCTTGGTGGAGACAACATGGATCAAATGGAATGAGACTAAATGACAACCCAAACCCGTGGAAGGCCAAATGATGAGGTACGGATGTCCCAACTCGATGTTCAAGAGTGACTCGCTGCCATAGAAAATTGATGATAAACCTGTTATTGAATCCAACCTAGTGATAGTTTAACGAGCCCTAAGGAGGAGAAGCTCGGGTCTCATCGCGGTGACGAGTCCAATGCCGTTAGAGTTTAATGAGTCTGACATAGGTAAAACTCGGAGTCTTTTTCATGTCTTGGGAGTTTGAAAAAGACACGGAAAAGAAAACTCCATGGGGGTCCTTTTCGTAAAGTTGTGTCTCTCGAGCCCAAAAAAGTATAAAACAATACTCGAAAGAACCGCCCGACCGTTACGATCGAGGAGTAATTTTCGTGATTAGTGACTTCCATCGGAAAAAGTAGAAGAGCGACCGCAATCACATTGTTTCGTAACCAATAACGAGCTTGAAACGACAAAGGCCCGGCAATCTTTTCATTTTAGACGGTCGGAAAAGAGCTTGAAAGTGACTGCCTCTTATTTACTTTTAATGAGTCAAGAGGAAAAACTTGGCTATCTTTTCATTTTTAAACGGTCAGAAAAGAGCTGAAAGCATACCTCCATTTTTATTCCCTTTAACGAGTCAAAAAGGGAAAACTACTCGGCAATCTTTTTAGCTTTTACGAGTTAGAAAAGAGCTTAAAGGAGACTCGACCTGGAGTAATGAGTGGTATAAAGGGTAGCAACTCATTCCGGCAATGGTGGAACTACTCAAAACATGTAATGGTCAAGAGGTTGGTGAATAAAACCACTCATCTTCCCCCAAATATGAGTGGTTGATGCATTCCCCTAGCATAATGACGCAAATCATGGTACATGCCCCCCAAGCTTCATTGCATTCAACGAGGTGGATGGAATGAAGGTTCACTTTCGAGACCTTGAAAAGACTCGACTTGGATTTTACAAGATCTTACTCAAAGACTCGATTTGGAAAGGGAGGTGTTTCATTTTTTAATGAGGTCGACACAAGATTAGAACTATCCTCAGCACCCTTGTTTCATTTTTTAATGAGGTCGACACAAGATCAGAACTATCCTCGGACACCTTGTTTCATTTTTTAACGAGGTCGACACAAGATCAGAACTATCCTCGGGACTCCTTATTTCATTTTTTTACGAGCTTGACACAAGACAAGGAACTATGCTCGGGACACCTGTTCATGGGCCTGATAAGAACATGGCTCCCAAGAGGTCTTCACGGGATGGAAGGGACACGCTCTGGGAGGAATACATGTCAATAGGCACTAATGATAGATCGGGTTCCAATGCCCCCAATACATGATGTATGATACCATCTGCATGATCATCAACAGACGTGGAGACGGAACGGGTAGCCACATAATTGACCTGTGGCAAAGAAGGCACTGCTTACGAGCAAGAACTAAGAGGGGATGATGACGGCACAAGAGGCACCGGGTGACTAAAGAATGACAATTGATCTATGGTCATGATTCTTCCATCGTGTGGAAAACAAACCACATGGAAAAGTGAAGAGACAAGGGCCCCCATGGCATAAACATAGTCACGGCCAAGGAGAAGACTAAAATCTAAAGCACCATGGACAATCATTACTTCTATATAGACGGTTTTTCCTCCCAAAGTAATAGGAAACTTCGGGAGGATCCCTAAAGGTTGACTGGTCCCTCCATCAAACGCTAATAGATTTTGTGCGACTAGCACAAGCTGTGGGGAGCCCAAATCTTGCCAAGTAGTGGAAGGCATAAGACTAACCGACGCACCCTCATCTAAGATAGTGCCAAGTATTGCCTTGTCATAGGCATGTATTGTAATCTAGAAAGGCACATGGGATGGAAGGTGGAAGGTAGTCAAATGACTCTAGTCGAAGGAAACAACCGAACTACTTGGTGGCGGAATCGTATGATTACCCCCTGCTCTATAGGAACTGAAGAAGGACCCTCTTGACCAGCGGGGATAGGGGGTCATTTTCAGACTCAGGAGAATCTGACGAGACGAGATGAACATGAGCATGACGCTCTTCCAAAACAGAGTGACCAATAGGTGGTGAACCCAAGTTGACACTCTCTCCGACCAATGGTTGGTCTAGAGCAGGCTTGGCATAGCCAAGTTCAGAAAGAGGAGGAGGGACAAGAGAAGAGTCTAAGTCAATCTCTTTGTCAATAGGGAGAGGGTCTGAAGAGAGCCTCTGATAACCAACGGGAAGTTGGGGTGAGGAAGCTGTGAGACTTTCCAAAATGGCAAAAGCTTTATCCATGAGCGGACAAAGGTGAAGGGGATGGTTGCCTTCACATAGTCTATAGGGGAATCAAATCTTCCCTTTCTTCTTACCATTGCTAGTTGATAGGGTAGCATCACCATGAGCTTCAGAGGATGATGAGGGACGAGCCAGATTATGAGACCATGCTTCTAAGATCCTAGGAATGCTAGGACAATCATGAAGAAGATGGTCAACCTTGCTCAATTTACAAGGAAACTTAACATTCTACAGAGGAGCAGAATGTGTTCTGACCTGAGATGTACTTGGAGCAGTAGCCGCACAAGTGGCCTCGCATTTATCAGACTTGTCTTCTTCTTCTTAGTCTCCTGGTTACTAGATGTGAAACTTTTACCAGGCGAAGGAGGAGAGGAGGAGGAAGAAACAGGGCAAGAAGGTGCAGGCTCAACCTTGGAATCATCATGTCATGATTCAGACAAAGGAGATGGTGGAATAGGAGTCATGATGCTCAGGACCACCGAGGTTGAAAATAACCATATGGGAAAACCAATGGTTAACCTAGGCAAAGACAATGTTGCCATATACGGAGCACCGACATTTCCAAATGAAGGAAACGGACCAGGATTTCCATTTGGGGGAAAACCTTGGCCAGTAGTCTCGGGGAATGTTTCCATCAAGAATGGGTTTGAAAAACACTCTTCTCACAACCAAGAACTTGAACTATTACCGGGAATGTTTCATGGGTAGTAAATTTTATGACGCAGGAACAAAACTTGACCTTTTCATGTTTTAAGAGTCGAGAAAAGGACGAAAAGGTGACTCTATCACTTTCAAGGTTTAATGAGCTTGAAAGGACAAGTGCCCAGATGGACCTTTTCTTTTAAGGAGTCCGAAAAGGAATGAAAGTGACTACTCTGGAGAACTAGGCAAAAGGTTTACCAAATAATTTGTAAAACAGCATATAGACCTTGGCAGTCATATGAAAACCAAGGACTTTCCGTACGGTAGTCAATCTTCCCGAATGTTGTGTTCGGTGCATTACGGTTCACAAGGCGGCAGACACGGCTTCCTATGGATAAAGGATGATAACCTAGTGGGGTCTCCCAATATATACACGAAAGTACATGGTAGCACAATTATGTACTAGACTGCTATTGAGTCACAGAAGGAGGAATCACCCAACCTTGAGTGAAACAACAGTGACTAGGTTTAACAACGCCGGAGCACGTCTCTAGCCAAGACCTCTAAATAGTGAGCGTTATGTTCCAATGCGTTGTTAGATTCATTCAGTTCATTTTAGAGTTGACCTTGGATTATGTTTCAGTTTTCAGGCCTTACCGTATGTATATAATAAATCCTAGGATGTAGCTAGAATGCACGAAAAAATCCTTTTTCTTCAATGAACACCTACCTACGGGAGGGTAGAGAGATCACTTCCAAACCAAGGAAACCAAGACAAGCGAATGCAAAAACTAAGAAACACAATGCATCAATATACTAATCTCACAATGCATTGATACTACTAATGAAAGATTTAAAATTCGCTTCCCAATTTTTCAAACATGAAAATTCGTAATGCAAATGTACTTTCACTTTCGTATGCTAAATGAATGAAAACTTTTGATTTTGTTTTTGTTTTAAATTCAAAGAAGAAAACAAGCAAGTGTGAACTGATCGATCCAAACAATTGTGATCTATGCTTGGTAGTGAAGAAATCGAATCAACATAAAAAAATGGTTCAATAATAAACACTAAAAATCAACCAGCAAGAAAACAAGTAGCGAAAGAGCCTCAAGCAAATCACAAGAAGGTTGTGGATGAAACTTGAATAGACAAGTAACCCAAGGAAACAGTTTCGCGACGAAACTTCTAAAGGGCTAGGTCACATGGTAAAAAAACACAAGACTCACTCAAAGAAATCGAAGAGACAGTACCCTAACCAAAATCAATTAAAGCAAGCTAATGAGAGACAAGAAAGAATAGGGGATAAGCAAGCCTGATGAATTCAGGAGGAAAAAAGTTGTAAAAACAACTTTACAGGAATCATCGCAAGTTGTACACTGACAACTAGAGTTGTCAGCGCAAGTTGAGGTACCATCGCTAGAGATGGACAGACAACTATAGATGTCAGCACAAGTTTTACATTGATAACCCGAGATGATTGCGGAAATACACCTATTTTCCGCGATGATGTGGGTTCGAGAGTTGTCACGGGATTAAACTAGAAACACAAGATCATCACAGGTGCAAAGCTACAAAGTGGCGATGACGTCGCGACTGTTAGGCTTTTTTCCGCTGTTAGGCTTTTTCCGCGATGATGTTCAAAAACAATGACAAGCGAACAAAAACTCCCAAATCAAAAACAACCAATCCTTCAATCAAATAGGGGTATTTTCAGATGAACCCAGGAAACTCAAAGGACTAGTAACTAATCCCCAAAACTTCAAAAGAGACCAAATAAAAAATCAAGGCAAGAGTAAACAAGAAAAACAACGGCCAAAACTCCTCCCCAGTGGAGTTGCCAATTTGTGATGCAGGAAAGTGTTCCCTCTACGGACAGAGGCAACCCCTCTAGCCCTAGAGTGAGTCTAGTCACAAATAAGGACAGATCAATAAGAGCTTTCCTTAAATAATACAAGTTAGAGGCCTACCTCAATCGGTGGTCGATGAAGTTCCGTTGCGCTGCTCCAACTTCCGCTTCCTTCTCCTCAACGAGTGATCAACTTGAAACAAAGCAAAGGAAACACAACAAAGCACGTAACCGGATACAACAATGAAATATTTACTCACAAAGTCAAGAAGTCATGACTTATCAAGTACATTACATACAAGACATAGGAAAACATCATTGATTGCATTAATAATGAAATAAGAGTCAGATTAGAACCAAAGTCTTGACGTCACAAGCCTTCTCAGAAAGAATCCAGCCAGCATGTTCTTCAAGCATTCACTCTTTGAAGATGGATCTCCCAACATACAAGAGCTCTCTCACTCAGAATTTTTACACAAGATCAAGGGCACTTCACAACCTTCCACAAGCTATCAACAATCCCACAGTTATCACTCTCACACCAGCTATCTAGCAAACTCACAAACACTAACAACACTACTCCACTAGCCAACTATCAAGAACTTAGGAACTCAAGAACTAGCAATGCATATCAATGGTGAAAGTTTAAATAGGAGAAGGAGTCTCCATGAATGGGGGAAAGGAGATCTTATCACTACGGAAGGTAGCACAATTGACGGAACTGCCACACCAGGGAAGGAAGGGTGACATAAACAAGGCCAACAACCAGGTTTGGAGTCATTTGGAAGGCCGACTGCTGGAACAATTCGCCCAATCTAGATCATCGTGGGAACAGAACTAAGCTTCACCACTAACATCGCAAGTAATCAGTGCAGATGGTCGGATCATCGCCGAAGAGACCACATAGTCTTGCGCTGGTGCTTAAAATCGGGCTATCGCGAGAATTAGGTGTATTTCCGCATTGGCAGCACAGTTGGTCTATTCATCAGTGCATTTCAGCGTGTTTATTAGACCAATAGCCACGATGAGGCAAACAACCTTGGAAAAAGTGGGTCAATTGGTAGCATACGAGAGCATTTGTCTGTCATAAGCATGTTTGACTTGGAAACATGACACAGTGAGATGACCGAGAGTGAGAGCGATGATAAATTACTATGTAACATCCACCATACAGAATCTCTCCAATATTTTCACCACATATTTTCCTTGAGATAGAAAAATCTCCCCTGGTTTCTACCAAACTTCTAGTCCTAGGAAATAGTGCATCAGTCCTAGGTCTTTCATCTCGAACTTGGAAACCAACTCCCTCTTAAATTTGAGAATGAGAGGGTCTACACCTCTTAGAAACAGGTCGTCAACGTACAACACCAGTATGAGAGGTTTTTCATCTTCAACCTTAAAGTAAATGTTAGGGTAAACTTCACTCCTAGTGAATCCCAGCTTCATCAAGTAGCTATCGATCCTCTCATACCACACTCAGGGTGCCTTGTTTAGCCCATAGAGGGCTTTCTTCAACCTCCACATGTCATATTCTCTATCATGAATCTCAAATCCTTTGGGTTTCTCCACATAGACCTCATCTTCGATCGAACCATGCAAGAATGTGGTCTTGACATCCATCTGATGTAGGTTCCATCCTTGCGAAGTAGCAAGGGCTATGATCAAGTGGATGGTGGCATATCGGGAAAAATGTGCAAACATCTTGTCATAATCTATACCTTCCTTCTGAGAGAAGCCACGAGCAAAAAAAGATCCTTATACATTTTTGTACTTCCATCAACTACATCCTTTATCTTGTAAATCCATTTCGAAGTGACAAATGCTTTGTCCTGGAGTCTGGCGACCACAGCCCATACATCTTTTTCCATGATGGAATCATATTCCTCAGTCATATCATTCTTCCATACTTGATGTTTGACAAGTTTTGTGAATGACAAAGGCTCATTTTGGATGATCGTGCTCATGGTGGTCAAGTATCCCTGATATCTGGTCAGCTTCTTACTTTCCTGTAAGGTTCCCTTGGGTGTAACTTGCCCTTCAGCATCATCAAGTGTCCCCCTTAGCCATGAAGGCCTCTTCCTAGAAGAGGAAGGCTCTTGCGGAGGGGTATCAATAAGATCCATAGGTTCTTCCACATTGGGAATTGTCTCATCTTCCTTTTCCTTTGGTTCCCTGGTGTTAGCTTCTTTAGATCCCCTTTGAGTAGGAAGATTTTCAATTTTTCTAAGAGCCATATTTTTGTCAAAGGTGACATCATGGCTAATCTCGATTTCCCTTTGACCAACCACATAAATTCTATAGCCCTTATTGTTTTCGCTAGCCCATGAAGATTCCTTTCTTTCCAGATGCACCCAATTTATTCCTCTTCTCCTTCGGCACATGAAAATATACCAAACTTCCAAAAATTTTAAAATGAGATACATCAGGTTTATTACCAGTGAACATCTCTTCAGGAGTCTTGGAACACAATGCTTGATGAGGGCATCGGTTTTGCACATATATGGCAATATTCACAGCTTCGGCCCATAGAAACTTTGGAAGTCTTTGATCATGGATCATAACACAGGCAGCTTCCATAATCATATGATTCTTCCTTTCTGCCACACCATTCTTCTTAGGAGTTTATGGTGTTGTAGTCTGCCTCTTAATGACATCCTCTTTGAAAAAGTCATGGAACCCTTTGGATTCATACTGAGTCCCATTATCAGTGCTTAAGATCTTGATCTTCTTTTCGATTAAATTCTTGATCAAGGCTTTGAAGTGACGAACCAAGTGGATACTTCATCCTTCATTTTCAATAAGTATATCCAGGTCTTGCAAGAATAATCATCTGTAAAA
>APFE031265312.1:67674-118329 GCA_000404065.3 Pinus taeda
GATAAACATGTTTTTAAATGACTTTCTCTCTTTCTTGAAGTTTGACATGGAGAGCAGAGGTATAAGGCTTGCCAAGGAGGATAGTATGACTGTTGATGGAGCCATACTAACTGTAGATAGTCATGGTGACAAATTTTAGTGTAACACTCTTCAATTGCATTCTTTTCTTTTTGAATTCTGAGCTTGTTTCCTTGTTCTGCTGAGCCTCTAGCGTTTGAACAACTTGCCATGGCTCCATCGTACCCTTCCTTAATTGAAAGGTTCAATGCATACTAGTCTTCTCACTGACTAGTCAGTATGCATCACTCCCAGTACACTTACTGGGATGTGATGGGCGCAAGGAGGAAATTTTTTGCACAGTTTGCTCATTGATGTTTGCCTGTTTTTCACCAAATGAAGGTCCTGACTCTTCTCTTGTTTGTTTTCAGAGATTCATCAGAGGAAAATGGTTGTTACATGGCGAGAATGTGAGCATGAAGAAGAGGACATGGTTTCTTTACATGATCTGGGCACTGTAGCTGCATTGCAGAACTGCGGCTTGTTGATGTTTTTCCGTATCTCTAGCATGAGGCAACAAATCAGCTTGTTGCAATATTTCCTCAATGCCTGGGATCCTATCAAGCAGGTGTTCTAGATTAGGGAAAAATAGATCCCCTTGACTGTTATGGACATCTATTTTCTGACCAGTTTATCGAGGCATGGTGCCCCTCTCTGATTATCGGGCTCTGCCCGTGGGGGTGAGTCTATGAGGGAGTATATTCACCAGCACTGCAGAGAGGGATCTCAGCCGAGTACTGACGGCAATATCAATATCTAAGATGTCACTGACCAGCCTTTTCGAACCATTCTGTTCACTTTTGCTAGACTGGCTGGTAGTTCTGCTCTTCACATACCTAACAGTTCTTACATGCAATATGCTTTGGAATGCCTTGAACCGAAGGTGTTCAACTTGTGTGATGCAGTAATCTCTGTGATGAAAGAACAACTTACCAAGGTGAAAAGAGGAAGATCCAAGAACTTTGGATATGGTTCTATTTTGACCGCTTTCGCTTTGGAGAGAATCCCACTGATGCAGCCGCAGTACATCTCACTTGGCCTACCTCCACCGACTGAACCATGGATGCAGATATGGTTTGACCTCATGTCTCGACACGCTGGACAGCCTTAGATTTCCTTTTTTGATACTTTCTTCAAGTGGTTCGATCGTCAGGAGATGGTTTATGCCATGTTTCCATATGCTGGCATGGATATCCGGGCTGACCCAAATTTGGTGCTGCCGACTGGCGAGCAGTGGGGTGCTATGGGTAAATCTTCTGACCATATCTTTGTTCATTGTTCTTTATAATATTCTTATGCTTTCTTTAATCAAGCCTAATCAAAACTCATGTGCTCATGCAGATATTGGACCAGTTCGACTGGCAATGCACCGCAGAGACCCAGCAGCCGCTCCGGCAGGAGAAGCTGCGGGGAGGGCCATCCTTCGCGACCTTGATGTGGTCAAGAATCTTTCAACACTACAGGACCAGATCGAGGGTCTTACCCTTCAAATCCTGGATGTGAGGACCGACGAGCTGCCTTTGCGGTTGCAGCAACATACTACTGGAGTACCGAGTCTATGGACTAGGCTTTTACCTATGATTGCACAGGCGGTGACTTGTTATCACCAGCATCATTAGACTAGGGTGCCCCCTAGCATTTTGAGTTTTAGGTCATTTGACTGATTTTTTCTTGGTTACAGAACATTATGTATAAACTACAAACAGTTATGTATATATTTTTTATTTTCGGAGCTTTATCTTGGTTAAGTTACATGATCCTGCTACATATATTGATGTGATACTTCTTTTTATAAATGTCGTAAATGTCTATCTAGCACATATTTGCCAATGATTCTATTAACGTGTTTATACTTATGGAAATATGTTGATATTGAATGAAATCGAACTGTCTTTCCAAAATCCCGACTCTTAGGAACATGCGATAGATAGCTCGATTTCGTACGGAATAGATGCCAGTGAGTTATAGAATGACGAGCTGTGAGTCTAGCCTGACGACAAGTCAGCATATGCCATGTGTGATGGCATCAGAGAGGATTTCTATCATTGTGTTGTATTCAGCGATATTGTCCGTCAACCGACCAATACACACCCCTCTAAAACTTACTAACTCGCCGTTGGGATTGAAAATGGCCCATGCCGCAGAAGACAGGTTCCGCGAACTATGACTCGCTCTGTCAACATATCCAATGAATGATTCCAAAAGGTTCAACATCTGCAACGAATGCAAAAAATTTGATTACCTAACCAAAATAATTTCTCTTAGCAAAAACAAAAATGTAACAAAAGCATAAGGATTACTACGCGGAATTAGGCATAGTAACGCTTAAGGTACAACCCATTGCGAGGTTGCGCTAGTGGAATCCCATCATAGTCCATCAACTTGTAGGCTCCTTTTGCTAATACATGTTTAACAATATAAGGACCCATCCATAACGATTTGAATTTCCCTGCTCCCAGCTTATCGGATTCTTGGTCGTAAAGTAAGACCAGGTCACCTTCTGAGAAGGCGCGAGGTTTGACATTTTTGTCGCACTGTGCTTTGACTCGTTTCTTATGAGCTTCGTTAGCTGAAGCTACATCACATTGGGTTTCATCCAATTGGATTTGTTCCAAGAAACGAGCCTCTTCTTTTGAGGTTCCGGGGAGAAGGTCGACTGCGAGTTTGAGGGACGAGATTTCACATTGAGCAGGTAAGATTGCTTCCAAACCGTATACAAGTTGAAAAGGTGTAAACACGGTCGCATTTCTTACCGATGTCTATTATGCCCACAAGGCTGAGTACAGGGTCAAGTGCCAATCCCATTTATGGACTCCGATCATTCTTTGCAACATGCGTTTTAGGACCTTGTTGATCGCCTCAACCTATCCGTTAGCTTGCAAATAGTATGGAGTAGAGCTGTTGTGGGACAGTCCTAATTTGGCAGCCAACTCAACCATCACGTGACTTCGAAAATGAGATCCATGATCTGTGACTATGGCTTGTGGAATGTCGAATCTGGAGACTAGGAGGCCAGCTCAGATCTGTCATCTTTTGGACTCTAATTTTCCATGAGTTTAGATCACCTTATACATACTTTGACTTCATAGACTCGTTTATGCATCCAATCATGACTATGCTCACTAGGAATCCTACACCTAGGATATTGCCAGAGATAAACAGAGTCCTCCAACTTTCCAAGCAAACCAACGTGGGTGATTTGTACCTTTACCAAAACCACACAGAAATCAGAATATATGGTTTCTTGCTTGCACCATATAAGTTTCCAAGATACCTCCCCATGAGGTTGTTTTCCTTAGAATATTAAAAATAGATCATCAACGTAGATGAGGTTAATTTTGTCAATACAAAGAAGAAGGCCAATTTCAAAATCAAAGATAAGTTAGGTCCCTTCATATGCAATTCTAGAGAGGCAGGGAAAGAGGTAGACCTAATCCTGCAAAGCCTGAAATTCCAAAGAAGTTTTGTATGGAGATATGACCCTTTAGAGTTCATTACCAAGAAAAGGAAAAAGGTCAATCTAGGACCTTTCATCCACCACCCCATACCAGAAATAGAGCCATATGCAAATCAAACAGAATGGGTGGAAAATACTTTAGTAGATAGAGACAGCACAAGGGTAGATGTATAAAATGCTCTGATTGATTTGGAAAAGTAGCTTGATGAGAGCACTTTCCTGTAGGTATCAGAAGAGCAAGAAAGAGCCACGAGCACCCCTCTAGTCACATAGAATCCTCAGAACGAGGAAAAGAATCCAAAAAGAAACAGAGAGGGAGCTTCCACTTCAGGAATGGACACCTCCAATTTGTATCAGGAAACAAGTCACAGCAAGAGGCAAAGGCTCAATCTGGCCTCTAAACAGGAATACACAAAAGGATCAGCATAGGTTACCAACACAGAGGTAGATAGAAGTAGGCCCACAACTGCATTTCAAGACATACAAGAGCCCTCCACATCAAAAACTCAGATGTTGGAAAGGCAGCTTATTGTGGAAGTGTCTTCCTTCAGTAGGCTTGCTAATAAAGATCAGGACATAAAGGATAGGTATAAGGAAATCAAAATGAGGAATGAGAGGCTTAAAGCCCAAACATATGCCCAAAACCTAAAACTCACTCCCACAAATCAAATCAGGCTAATATCAACCTTTGACATCAAGGAGGGAAAGCTACAGATGTCCTTTATCAAACCTATAGCACAACAGCCCAAAACAACATCAGATTACAAGAGGGTTGACTTTGAAGTGTTGGTAAGGGATATTCATCCCATTTATCAAATAGAACTTCACAAACAGGCTGGTTAGATGAGATACTTCACCCTAACAGGTGAAGCCATAGCCACCCATCAGCTATAAAAATCAATAAACAACACCTCAACATAGTTTCAGTTGAAGAAGGCCTCCTCACAAGCCAAGGATATGAGGATTAAGTCTTTGGAAGACTTAATTATTGAATTGGGGCACGATCCTAAGGATATAAAAGCTATTGAGCAGCTAATAAAGAAGAAGAACGATTATATTGTTTCACTAAAGAAGCAATTGAAATTTCCCAGCTGCAACATCCTCAAACACTTGAAGTCATAGAGAACCAAACCAAACATGAAGAGTTGATGGACTTGGTCCTAAAGCTCAATGATCAACTTAGCGAGACAAAGAAATAATTGGATAGATTGATCCAATTGAAATAGTTTGACATTGCATCAACTGCTAAAAATGTTATCCCTACTATGTGTACAATAGTCCCTTCTACACTGGCAACTTCACTTGCTCCAACAACTCCACCTGCCGCAACATTTCCAGTAACAGCAGAGTCTACAACAACAATAGATGCATCAAGAGAAAAGGTAGCAGAATTAGTTAGAGCCATGGGAGAGATGTCAATTTAGGCTACAAAAATAAATAGACTAAAGGAAAAGGTGGCAAGTTTAGAGACTAATTATAAACTTGCACGGATTATGTAAAAAGAAGAAAATCAGAAGGTCAACAGAATGAGTGAAAGGGTCAAAGCCTTGGAGAAAGACTTGACATTAGAGAAACCCCTTGGGAAAGCCAAAGAACTATTGTGGGCTAATATAATTGACTCTGTCAAGGATATTTGGCAATCTATTCAGGTTATGTTTGAGCAGACAAAATTGAAAAAGGTAGCTACAGTAGCTATTCACAAAGTCAAAGAGGAATTGGGTGATAAGTTAGAGGATTCCAATGGATTCATCCATTTCCTTAACATCAAAAACAGATATGAGCTTCAGGATCTCAATATAGAAGACAGAACTAAAACCATTTTTTAAATAAGGAAGGTCCTTTCCAAAAGAAACCTAATGTTGTACTTAGAAGAAAAGTGCCATAACATGCAGGTGGCCATTGATAGATTCATGGAAAAATTCCAAATTTTGAGGGAGAAAGGATTGCCTAGTCCACTGGTCAACAATGAAAAACTTATGACACAGCTGGAATATGATAATAAATTAAGGAAATTGGCTAAGGAACTAGCACTTCATTTGGAAAAGCACTGCCAACAGGAAAAGTTTTGTATAACACCTTCGAGAAGTTGTTTTTTCTCCAGCATGAGATTAAACAGTTATTCATCACTAAGCCCAATTTTTCCAAGTATACCAAAGCCAATGAGATATATAGGAGGAAGATGAATGTAAAATTACCTGATGCAGAATGGTGGGAGAAAATGACTGATTTATTGTGATTAATTTACAACAAAAATTTATTGCACCGTAAAAATAGAATAGCCAGGTAAACAGGTGAAAACAACATAGCGTGGTTAAAGAATATAAGGGTCAAAGAGTATCAGTGAAAGGTAAAAGTTGAAGAAGATTCCAACGTGAAAGACCACAACTGTAAGCCAGCACAAAGGGCTACAAATTCAACAATAAAAGCTAGCAGTACCACATAAAAAGGGACAATATGAAACAATTCAATATCTTTCTCTATCTTCTTGCAAGAAGATATTTGTATTTCCTAGATTAAATCTCAAGTTTGTTTTGAGATATTTTGTAATAGTTTTTTTATAAATACTTCACCATTCGAAGTATGTAGTGTGGATTCCTAGACATTTCTATAGACTTTCTTGATCAAAAAGACTGTAAGCTATTGTATCACTGTTTGGGGAAACAAGCTGGATTAATGAATAAAGACAAGACATTTCATAGGATTCATGTGTAGTGCGAAGTACATACAATTATTCCCTTGTGTTGTAATATTTCTTTAGAAGTTTCTCCATAATCTTTAATGTATATGAAATCTGAATGCTATAATATCGAATGATATCTCAGAATTTGCTTCATTGCACTCTGTTTTAACTATTATGCATTTTAATGTTTTCTACTAATTATCTAAGTTAAGGAATTCTTGATCGCTCTTTAGTTTAGGTAGTTTCCCTCTAATATATAGTAAGGATTATTAATTACTCTTTTCTCATTCTTATCCTTTGTTCCTCATTTTAATCCCAGTCAGAGAATTCTTAAATTCTCTCTCACCCTAGTTAAGATCATTTCACCCATTCAGCCCAAAGACATGCACTTTATTCTGCTAGCTTGCCCTTTGAACACTCCCTTAATGAGTTAATTCCAGCTTTTCTGCCCTTCTTTGACTCCATAGCCCAGTAGTCTAGAGACATCATTCTATCCATCTGTTTTAAGGATTCCACCATCCTACCTTCAATACAAATCAAAACCCCCTAAACTTTAAGAACTAGCCTAAAATGCCAGCAAACAAAGCTAAATCGCGTAGAGAGATCCCTCTCTGAGTCATAGGTTGGCTAGATCCTATACTTAAAATATTTGTTTATGGTTACCTTGGTCTTTTCCTTCTTTTGATAACTTCTAGGGAAAATTTTTGAGTGATAACAGGTGGGAAGAAGATTGACAAATCTAAAGTGAGATGCTTTAATTGTCATGAGGTGGGCCATTATGCAATTAATTGTCCATTGAAGAAATCGAAGAAGAGATCCTCCAAAGGATCAAAAGGTGAGGCATTGGCCTCTCAGTTCAAATTGGATTTTGCCATCATCGCATGTATGGTTTCATTGATAGTGGGTTGTGTTTCGTACCTCGACAGTGGAGCCTCATTCCACATGACCAATGATAAGAGTTTATTTAGTACCTAGGAGGAGAAATGCCTCAAGATGCACATATAGATGGGCGATGATGGAAAGTATTGTGTTTCAGGTGAAGGCAAGATTGTGTTTCAAAGGGAGCATGGAGCTCCTCTCACCCTAACTGATGTAAAGTATGTGCCTGGTCTAAAGAAGAACTTGGTATTTGTCGTGATGCTGGAAGACAAAGGCTATGGTGTAGTCTTCAGTAAAGGAAAGGCATTCCTGAGACACATAGCCACAGGTCAGACTAAGAGGATTGGTATTCGACTGAAGAATCTCTACATGATGGAGGTAGATGACTGTGCTGCATTGAGTTCGAAAGCAAAATTGAAGCAAAGCCAAGACATTGGTGAGTTATGGCATATGAGGTTGGGCCACTTTCATCATGGGGCCTTGAAGATAATACAACAAATTTCTACCAGACTTCTCAAAGGTAAACTTGAGCAAGTGGATACATGCAAAGGTTGTACCTTGGGAAGGTATGCAAAGCCTTCCTTTCATGATCGAGACAGTCAAGTTGAGGCGATCTTAGAGCAAGTTCATACTGATGTGTGTGGACCATTCTCGACAGCCTCCACCCTGAAACAAAGGTATTATGTGATTTTCATTGATGATTTTTCTCGTAAATTTTGGATCTATTTCATGCAGAAGAAGTATCAAACCTTCTCAAAGTTTTTTGAGTTCAAAGCTTTGGTTGAGAAAGAATCAGGGAAGAAAATCAGGGCCTTGAGAAGTGACAATGGTGGATAGTATGTCTCTCAAGAGTTTAAGGAATTTAGTGCGGTGGGAGGAATGAAATGGGAGTTGACGGTGTTATCACTCAAAACATTGCTTTAGAAGCTTTGGAAGAAGGGAAGGCTTCGAGTTAACCACAGACCAACTTTTAGGCATACGCTCTAGCCAACCTAGGGCTCAGGGAGGGTTCTCTCTATATAATTTAGCTATTTTTTCTTTAGATATTAGGCTAATTCTAGAGTTCACGGGAGTTTTTGATTTGTATGAAGATTTGGTGGTGGAATCCTTAAAACAAGCTAATAGGTTGGTCCCTTTAGGCCATTGGGTAATGGAGTCAAACAAGGGGCAACAAAGCTAGAGTTAAATCACTAAAGGGAATGTTCAAGGGGCAAGATAGTAGAATGAAGTACAAATCCTTGGTCTAAATGGTGAAATGAGTCTTAACGGGTGTGAGAGGGCTATCAAGAATCCTTAGACCGAGGCTAAGATGGGGGAACAACAGTGAATCATGAGTGAAGGGAAATTAAGGATCCTTTACTATATACCTAAACAGAAACTACGAAAGCTAAGGAGTAGTTAATAATTCCATAGCTAAGATAGTTTAAGAGAAAACATTAAGAATGTAAAACAGTAAGACAGAGTGCAGTTAAGAAAATTCTGAAATAATATTCAAGTTAAACATTCATATTTCTGAAATATTTGAGATTATGAAACAACTTTAAGGAAGATAAAACAACGCAAGAAAATTAGTCATTTGTACTCTGCTTTACACATGAATCCCTTGAAATATCTGATCTTTATTCATCAATCTAGCATGTTGGCCCAGTCAGTCATACAAAAGCTTTTACAATCTTTGAACAAAATTCTATTGAAAGTATAACAATCCACCCATAATACTTCGAAATATAAAGTATATATATAAAAATATTTACAAAATATCTCAAAACAACTTGAGACTTAATCTAAGGAATAAAAATAGCTTCTTGCATGAAGATAGAGATAGTTGTTGAACTACTTCATGTTGTCCCTTTTATTGTGGTGTTGTTGGCTGTGTCAGTTAAGTTGGAGCCCTTTAAGTTGGCTAATATTTGTAGCATTTCTATGCTGGAATCTTCTTCACTTTTATCTTTCAACTGATACTCTTTGAACCTGTTGCTATGCTTTTACCTTTTTTTAACTCGTTGCCTTCATTTATTGTACAATAACATTATAATGTAAATTTATTAAAATAAATTTGTCATATTTTGCCACCATTCCACATTAGTTAGTTTTATATTCATCATCCTTCTGTAGATTTCATCTTCCTTTGTTCACTTTGCAAAATTTGGCTTAGTGAGGAACAAGTGTTTCACCTCATGCTCTAGAGAAAACAAGTTCTCCAATGTGACACATAACACTTTGCTTGTTGGCAGGGTTTTAATGGCAGAAGAACTTGCTTGCTCCTTCGCCAATTTTCTTAGTCTACCTCAATAGTTTAGCTGAGGCATGAGCTTGTCGTTGATGACCATAGGACTGGGAAGACCCTTCTCCCTCAAAATTTGAAACTTGGCCATGAATCTATCAATGGCTACCTGCATGTTATGGCATTTCTCTTCTAAGTTAAGCATAACGTTTCCTTTGGAAAGAACCTTCCTAATCTCCAGAATGGCCTCAATCCTATCTTCTATGTTAAGCTCATGGAGCTCATATCTATTTTTACTGTTTAGAAAGTGGATGAGTCAATTGGCATCCTTTGGTTTATTCCCCAGTTCTTCCTTTACTTTTTGAATAACTTCAGTAGCAATCTTCAATAATTTTGTCAATGATATTGGCCCAAAGCATTTCTTTGGTTTGTCCCAGTGGTTTATGTAGTGTTAAATCCTTCTCCATGATTTTGATTCTCTCACCCATTCTTAGTGCCTTTTATGTTTCTTCTTTTTGCTAGAGTTGGGCAAGTTTACAATTAGTTTCCAGACTTCCTACCTTTTCCTTTTGTCTCTTCATCCTTTTAGCCTAGATAGACATCTCTTCCATGGCTTTTACTAGTTCTGATGCTTTCTCTCCCTGTGTACCTGCTTCTGTTGTAGAAATTGCTGTTACTAGTAGTGCAGTGGTAGGTGGAGTTGTGGGTGCCAGTGTGGAAGGAACTATTGTAGATACCATTGGGATGACAGTTTTAGAAGTTGTGGCTAAGTCACTTTTCTTTGACTGAAATAAAGTGTCCAACTCCTTCTCTGTCTCCTTGAGTTGATCGTTTAGTTTTAGAACCAAGTCTATGAGCTCTTCATGTCCTTGTTGTGCTTCTAGGACTTCATGTGTCTGTGGGTGATGTAGCTGGGGTATCTTTAGCAACTTCTTGAGTGCAGTAATGTCATCATTTTTCTTTTTAGTCAGCTACTCTGCAGCTTTTATATCTCTGGGATCGTGTCCCAATTCAATCACTAAGTCCTTTAAGGACTTGATTCCATTATCCTTGGCTTGTGAGGAGGTCTTCTCCAATTGAAATTAAGCTAATATATTATTTAGGGAGTTCTATAATTGGTGGGTAGAAATGGCCTTCCCTGTTAATGTAGAGTAAATCATCTCTCCTGTTTGCTTCTGTATTTCAATATGGTCAATGGGATGAATATCCCTTGCCAGTACTTCAAAGTCCACCTTTTTTAAATCTGATGCTGCTCTTGGATGCTGATTGGTTGGCTTGATAAATGTCATATGCATTTTCCCCTCCTTGATATCAAAGACTGACATTAGCCTTGTTTGATTAGTGGGGGTCATTTTCAGATAGTGTGCATATGTTTGGGCTCTAAGCCTCTCATTCCTAGCTCTGATATCTTTGTACCTTTCCTTTATGTCTTGATCTTTATCTGTAGGAATTCTAAAGGAGGTTACCTCAACACTTTTTTGCCTCATCAATATCTGAGTTTGTGATATGGAGGGCTCCTACATACTCCCAGATGGAGTGGTGGGCCTACTTCTTTCAACCTCTGTCTTGGTGACCTCAGTTGAGTCATCAGTGAAATATTGCTTAGAGGCTGGATTGGGATTTTTCCTTTTGTTTGACTCTTGTTGTACATTAGAAGTAGGCATTCCTGAAGTGGAAGCCCCTTCTCTATTCATTTTTGGATCCTTTTCTCATTCTGAGACGTTTGCATGACTGGATGAGCACTTGAAGTAGTTGCTAGTTCTTCTAATGGTTCTAGCCTATCTTACTGTTTTGGCACTTACAGGAAAGAATCCTCATCAAGTTGTTTTTCCATATCTATTAATGTGTTTTCCATAGCAACTTCAGTATTATCCTTGTCCTCTAAAGTTTTTTCCATGTTGGAAATAATACTGAGAGGGGGGGTGAATCAATATTATCAAGTTAGTTATTTTTCCATTCATATAGAGATTTGTATACCCTACTTTAGTTAGATAAACCAGTGTATATACGCAACTTCGGTTAAATAAAATAGCGTATAACTCACAGACTTGTAATTTAATTATTCTTTAGATGTTAATCTTAAATCTGTGTGTCAGAACCATATAGACATCAATCAGGAACAAAAAAATAGTGCAGACAGTCACACACAAGAACACAAGATATAAGGTGGAAACCCAATGTGGGTGAAAACCCCCTGCTGCAATTCATCTCTATCTTCTTTCAAATAGAAAATTATTTTTACAATGTTTCTGTACTGGTGCAGTCTTATACCAGTACACAGGCTGCTACCTGCAGAAGGCTACAACCTTCTATTTTCTTCCAAGGACCACGTTTCATGAATTTTCAGACTGGATCCATGAATAACATCAATCATAGATCAAGTGAATCTGCAACAATCAATCTCCTTGTACAACCCAATATAGAATCAACAAAACACTTCTTAGAATGTTGTAACCAGACAACAATAATAGTAACAGACACCAATTCTGAACCCAGAACACTGCAGCAATAACTAGAAGCAGCTAAAGCATATTTCATAAAATGTACGTTACTTCACTATGCAGAACATGTGTACATACGCAGTTGTATCAATGCCAACCAGTGTATACACTGTCTTATTTCGTTGAACCTGCATGTATATGCGCCTCTGATGTGAGGAACCTGCGTATAGATCTATACAAGCCAATTTTCTCTTTTCAAGTATTCAGATATCAAATATACCCAGTTTATCAGATTTAGAGATCTAATCATGCGCTAAATACAAGAGATCAAAAACCATACAATGATACTACTATTTAAGCCTGAAGGTCTTGATCCATCAATAGAACTTATCCCTCTTTTAGCGCTCAGGTTCCTCGTTGGATCATATTCAATAATGCACCATAAACTAGTCACAGAGTTCCAGATCTTTCTCTTCTTTATATATTCAATCCTTCAATCAATGCCCTTGCCAAATGATCTCCTTCCCTTTTTATAGTCTTAGGCCTTTCTTAACCATGGTCCAAAACCATTGAGAACCAATACTAGGGACCCAATACCAGGGTTCAACACTTTGTATGCAATACGAAGGACCAAAACCATAGGTTCAAATATGTCGAACTAAATACCATGGATCAAACATAAATTTTCCTACATGTACGCGCTTTTTCTTGCATGAAAGTGCATGCATACGCATAGGTGCCTTTTTATTAGTGATCCTGCGTATATGCGCAACTTTGCTAAGATGAACCTGCATATACCTTATTTTCTTTCTTTCTGAGAGCCTGAACCGTGATCTCCTCTTTGAGTGAGTTGCCATCAAAGACAACACCTGTACTCCTCTTTGAGTGAGTTGTAATCAAGGACAACACCTGTACCATAGTGCCAAACCTGTGTCATAATGCCAACATTCCACCCATTGCAATTTGTTGGCATACTTTTCTATCTCAAGGATGTGGTGATGGATATAGGAAGGCATCTTGTTTTTCTGCCTTCCTTTGTAGATGAAATCCAAGGGATCATATCTCGATATGAAGTTATTTTTTAGTTTTAATCTCTAAAGGATTATGTTTGCCTCCTTTCCAGCTTCTCTGCTAGTACAAATAAAAGGACCCAATTGGTCTTTGATCTTGAGTTGGGCTTTATTTTTGGCTTTAACATAGTTTACCTCATCTGAATTTATTATGTGCCTCTAATACTCCAGGGAAAATAAGCTCATTGGGAGGTATTTAGGTAGTTTGTATGGGGCCAGTTTGTAGCCATAAATCTTGATTTCAGTGTGGTTTTGGTACAAGTACCAATCTCCCACCTGATGATTGATGTTTAGATGAAGGACTCTCCTAATCTTAGGACTGATTCTTGGTGGAGGGGTTCCACTGACCATGGTCATCACAGGGTGGATAAAGGAATCTATTAATTCATTATATGAATAGGGGGAGGGATTTTAATGAATCAATGGGATCCAGAAGATAACTAATCTTGGTTGGCCCTTGGTGTCCAATTTCTACAAGGTAAGTGGGAATTTGTCTGATTGGAAATATAGGAAAAGGTAACACAAGACTCAAGAGTATTTGAAGACTCTCTCATTACTTATTCTGAGGAACTGTTCATTCATCCTGTCAGTGATGAACTGAGCATAGTCATATATGATAGTAGGAGGTTATCCTGGAGTGTATATGGACATGAATGCTAAAATAATCCCATCAATATATTCACTAGTGGTATAACCCAGGACACTAGATATCATATCCACAATACTTTTGCCTGAAGGAGAAAATAAAGCTGCTACATATGGAAATGGGTCTTTGGGGGTATACTTCTCTTCTACAATGAAGGTTTGGATTATTTGGGCAAATATTGCAGGGCTGAGTTTGGGATATAAGTCCAACAAGTTTCCAATGGAGAGGGGAGTCAAGTTTTGGCCAGCTTGGAGTTGTAGTGAAAAGTATGGCCTGGCTCGGGGACATAACTACTCTTTGACTAGGGACATAGTTTGCATGGCAACAATGTAAAATTTTTGGGAAAATGTGGACTCTAGGGAATTGGTACTTAGGCAAACTAGACTCCCACATACCAATTTCATCAGCCTAGTTCAAGTATCTATCCCTACCTTGGCAGTATACCTTGAGCAAGGATTCATGGACAAAGGTGTCCTTTATCTAGAAATCCCTATCATCTAGGGGGATGTGGTTCAGGTCTAGTGGGTTGTAGAAATGGGTCTCACATCCATGGCGCTTGGGGCGGCCATTCTCAGTTATCATGGATTTGAGAATGGGGGAGGTAATTTGTAGTGTTTAAGGGCAATGGTGGTTCAGCACAAAGTAGGCTTAGGTTGGTTGAGATTCCTTAATTAATTTAATACTTAACTAAGAATACTAAATCACTGGTTTTCTTTGAAATTAACAGGGTTGTGGGTGAAAAACTGGTTTAAATACCTGGAATTGAGGTAAAACAACTCTAAACAGGGAAACTGCTAACTGCAAATGGTCGAAAGGGCTATGTGTAGGTTGGAAAGCAAGCTGGGTGTTCTCTGGCGCCTTTGGGGTGCAAATGGATGTGGGTTGACAACATCGACGTTGGCAGGTGGCGTGCATGCAAATAGAGGTTTATAATTGAAATTCCAATGAAAACAAATGAGTTGGGGCTTTTTTGGCTTTATGCGCAAAAGTCAATTTTGGCAGGTACGGGGTGAACAGTGATTGTTTTGTCGTGTAGCGGGCAGGTGGTAAATGGTTTCTATCAGACCGTTGTTGGGTGCTTGGTGGTATTGGGAAGAGGCCACCCGATTCCACTTATTGAATGACACGTTGCATCGGGGGCCGGGCGAAAAACCACCTTTTTGGGAGGATATCGTTCCGCAGATGGGTTGGCCCAACATGGATCAGGGCCGCTGGTTGTTGATGGAGATGAGCACATGGTGATCAAGCAGGGAGGCTACATGGAGGATAGTGGGGGGGCCAACAAGCTCTTAAGTGCGGCGGTATAAGAGTTAATGACGGCTTAAGGCGGGATTAATGACTAAGGGCGGGATTTTAATATTTCTTGGAGGGATTAGGGGTAGTATTATAGTTTATAACTAAACTAATTGGTGGGGTTATTTGTATATGTAGGAGCTAAATATATACGAGATAGTGGGTTTTCGGGAATTAATATAATAAATTAGTAATTAATATGAAAATATGAGTGGAAAAGGGAAAAATCAATAAGAAAATGCTCCTTTTGTGAACTTGATGTTTTTCAGGTATTAACATTAATACTTAGGGGAATGTATTTTTGTGTGTTTTTTGGGAAAATGTGGTTTTTCATGGAGGTCATTACTTTTCCTAGGCAAATAGTGTTTTAACCTTAGGAAAAGGGGTTTTACTAGGGAAATGAGGGGGGATGAAGGGAGATGAAATTTTAATGAGGGGGAATCTAGTACTTGTTGTCCTTTAATCTTTAAGCCGAGGGTCCAGTCCCTCCAGATGTCAAAGAAATGCTCTGAACCTATTTGACTTAAAGGATTTAAGTACTTAGAATTTATTTATGGGAAATTAGTAAAGTAAAGGGCTGAAATGAATGGGGGAAGTTAATTAATTGATTTTAAAATCCATTTGCATGCTTGATTGTTCATTCATATCTGGAACTTTTATGATGAGAATGATAAATATGCTTTTTGTTTAACAAATCGTCATACTTCTGCAACCTTTCTTCTACTTGCCCATCTACTCATCCTACCATTTTTACTTCAATTTATTAGGCTACTTTTGAGCTAGCAAACCCTTACCAAATATTTTTCTCTTTCTTTACAATAGTAAACTAACTAAATCTAACCTTATTACATCCAAGGGCCCAGATTAAATAGTTGAGCTCCTTTTATTTACTCTACCTATCTAATTATCTACCAAGGTTACACTGTTTGGCCAAATTTTTATTCTCTATCTATAGACATGAAATTGAAAACATGAAATAGCCAAGTTTACAGATTTTGACTATCATGGATTGTGGTAATACTAACAAGCTGCGCACAATCATTATTATGCATAAAAAGTAAATAGGGGTGGTATTTTGGCTTGCTCACTTTCATGGTCTTTTTTATTTTCTTGGGATTCATATTCTTCATCTTTTTTCACCTTTTTGTTCTTTTTTTCCTTTGATTATTCTTTTAGGACATACCGTCTTTACATTTTTTATTTTTTTGAATATGGAAAACATTTGCAAAAGCAAATGTATGTACAATATTACAAGGTTTAATCTCAGTCACTCAAAATTATGGCTTCTATTGGTATAGGAACCTAATGGTGGCTCCACTTGGGGATGGCATTTCCTGGTGAAATGTCAAGAACTTTCTAGATCAATGGCCTTCTAAATTGCTATGATATTACCTTGAAACATTGCCCTTTTCTGTTTCTGCATTATTACTATTTATGATAGTAAAACTTTTAAAGCTTAGGGCCTTCTCTTCGATCTTTAACTTCAAAAATCACCATCCAATCAACTCTAGACTTTTGAAGGTAAAGTATGTACAAATGATAAGTGAAATTAGTAACTAGGTTCAATATAGTGTTTGAGCATTTGACCATTCATTGGTCCTCCTCCTTCTTCAGTACCATCTAGTCCTTTAGGGAAGAAAGCATTGTTCCCTCTGTAAGCATAGATGATATAGGGGCCCTTGCATAGGAAATCAAATTTCTCATGCTTACCCTTGTCTTCCCTTCTCGAATCCCACTTGAGTACTTTATCACCTAAGTAGAAATCATCTATCTTGGTCCTTCTATCACAAATATCTTTTATCCTTTCGTTGACAAGTTGAGATCTAATGTAGACCTCTTCTCTAGTTTGCTGGAGATGAATAGTCTAGTTTAGTCTCCTCTGGATATCATTTGGTTCGTATTGCAGTTCTTAGAGCATATTCATCACAGGTATTCCCAAAGAGGATGGAAAAAGAACTTCCATGCCGTACACTAGCTGATAGGGGGATGTACCAATTGACTTCTTAGTGGTCAGTCTATCAGCCCATAAGGCTTTGACTAACTTCTTGTTCCATGTTTTCTTATTATCTTCCAGTAAATTCTTAATAATGTTCACCAGGCTTTTATTTGAAGACTATGCCAGTTCATTTCCTTGACGGTAGTAGGCTATAGAATGACCCAGGGTAATGTGATACTTATTGCAGAATTCTATCATTCGTTTGGATTTAAAAGCTATTGCATTATCAGTAATGAGCTTGGTTGGGCATCCAAATCTAGATAAAATGTTGGCTTCAATGAAGTTAATAATAAAAGTATATGTGGCTTTCCTTGAAGGTATGGCCTTCTATCCATTTTGTGAAATAGTCTGTGGCTGTGAGGATCCAATTATGTTGGGCAAAGGAGGGTGTTATTGGGAAAACTAGTGTCCATTCAGAGCTTCTAGTTCCACTAAGATGGGTAGCTATCTTAGAAACAAACAAACTAAAGTCACTTGTGTTTTCCTTTATGAGAAATAGACGAGAGAGAAGCAAAGAGTACCAACCTCAGTCTTTCTCTTGGCTCCTTGCTTCTTTCCTCTCCCCTTTGACAGATCTTTGCCACTCCTTCCTCAGTTGTCTCGCTTCAAAGAACACATGTAGAGTCAAAGTAGCATAATACCATCAAAGCATAGAGATCTATAATCATAAACAATATAGCATAAAATATATATTAACCATACAAATGCATATATCAATACAAGATTCAGAGATATACAAGAATATGGAGGAAAACTCAAATAGCTTTATTGATAGAAGTAGTAGAAGAGAGGATTACAACCCATTGATCTGACCTGGCACCATCCTCCCAGCATGAAAGCCCTCTTCACCTCATGAAAAGCTAGATCACCCAACACTATGACGTTCCACAGAGAAACTAATAGTGCTTCCTTACAGATATAAAATTTCAGCCTCTAGATCTCTAGGATGAGGGATCCATATATAGATGTTTGCAGGTGGGTGACTCAGCTTCTGGGTTTTTCATTAGTGTCATTTATCTAATAGTTCTTGGTTCCACTTGGATATTTCATGACCGCTTACTCATCCCTGGGCAAAATCAGAGAGGCAAGTGTCACAGGAGAAGTTTCTGGAAGATTCCATGATCATCCACCTTGCAAACTGTCTCTGCCATTTGTCTACTCTTACCCATTTCACCCTATAGAAGGGATTTTCAGTATGCATCTCACCCCCTGTGTGCATTAGGTGAGATGCATCGCACCCTGACGTTGGAGCAAGTGAAATGGTCCAGTTTTGACCAGTTCTGAGTAGTTTTTTATGGAGAACTTCTGGGAGATGATGTAATCAGCTGACCTTGTTCCTTTAGGGTGTGTAACAACACTTCTAAGGGCTTAGAAGCCCTTTGTTTATGGACATATGAGATTGGGGTTTTAGTGCCCAAATATGTCTATAACAGTTTCACCCAAAAGCATGAGGTCGTAAATCTTTTGATGTCGGATGAAATGCTTTATCATGAGGATTCGAGGTTTTTTGAATTGGAAGGTGACCTGTAATAAGATACAATACAATACATTGTCTTCACAATAATTTCATGATCTAGATGAGGTGGGCATTCCCATGCTCAACTTTATAAATTCATTTTCATGTACATTGGACAGAAAACAGTTTGTATGGGAGACTGATGATTCTGGTAGAGCCATCATCCCTTAGCTTGGATGATCATCTGTGCAGCTATGATGTACATTTGATGTATTTATTTTCTTGAATATATCGCAGCTCGTATGGATGAAACTAGATCTGGGGTCTTCAAACTCGTTCAGTCTTCACCCAAAGTACAAGTTGATCCATGTGAAAGGATGTTCTAACGTCGAACATGGAAAGACATCGCCTGATTACCAGCCAATGATGTAAGAGGTTAACAGGCACGAGAGGAATCGCCGATAATGATGATGACCCTTAAGGTATGGAAGTACAGTTCACGTGGTGCGAATACATGAGTCGATGTAGAACACCAAACAAAATCTTCTGGTTAAAGGCCATTGATGTAAACATGTCACCAAAAGTTAGACACTTGCCATTGAGGCATGCTAGTTTCAAAGTACTGAAAGGTTTGTTCCTAAGTCAACTTCTTGGATAATGAGTTGATGTCGACAATAAGTGACCTATTGTAGGAGGGCCTTAATGAATCCCATATCTATGACACGAAATGAAGAAAATGATTTTGTGGAGGTGAAAACGATCTGATGATACAAGGTTCAGGGTGGCGGTCATGAAAGAATGAAGTGTGATGGTATTGCAGCGGATGATATGTAAGCTGGGTTGGTGAATTCTCTGAGTGAATTCTCTTGAACATATTGATGACACTAAAATGGATTGGTAGCATTAAACCCAAGAATGGATGGTACGATAGACCAATGGTGATATGACCGGTGAATGGAATAACCCAACCTGACTCAATCATGGTGATGGAGTGAAAGTGTCATGTTCAAGAGCGACTTGCTACCAATAAAGCTTATTCAAGTTTTCTTCCCAATTTTTCCCCAGTCATTTCTAACTAGTACCTCTTTATTTTTGTCAAGCTTGAGGAGGAAAACATATGCTTGTTCTATAATTTTCCCTTCAGGAAAACCCGTCGCTATGTTTTAACGAGCCTGGTGACAATGAAACTCGCTCTTGTCTACATGGACAAGTTTGTCGCTATTGTTTTAACGAGTTTAACGACAAAGATAACTCGGTCCTTTTCAATTTTAGAGAGTCTAAAAAGAGACGGAAAGGAAACTCCAGTAATCCTTTTTCGTAGCATAATCCCTTAAGTCCGAAAAAGTATAAAATAATACGAAAGGGATGACTTTTTTGATAGTTTTAATGAGCTGAACAAGACAAGTGCTCGATCGTTTTGTATAATGATCCCTCAGGTCCAAAAATATTAAAATCTAGAGGAGGGATGGCACTTCCGATCACTTTAAGGAGCTGGAGAGGCCAATTGCTCGAGAATATTTTCATATTTTACGAGTCAGATGAAAAGAGCTTAAAGGAGACTCATTTTTTGAGGAACAAGTGATGTTTTTGGATATTAGCTGGTTCCAGGTAAGGGTTGGAAATTTTCAATCACAACAGTGTAAAGAAGATGGCTAATAATATCACTCGTCACAGTGGTTCCTAAAAAGGGGTAAACAATCAAATGGAGGTGTATCATCGGCTAAAAAGAGTAGAGGTGATGGTAGGAACACGACCAAGGCTCAAAAGCTGATGATTATGCAATCACATTGGTTATTTATCGAAGGATGGGTTCATTTTTTAATGAGCTTAAACTCTGGGGGAACATATGCTCATCGCTAGGTTTATTTTTTAACGAGCTTGAACTTCGCATCAAACTGCTCGTGATAATAGTCAAAGATGTTCGATTCACCATTAACACTATGTTCTCTTGATGGTCGTACTACCTGTTCAATTTCTCCATCAAACTGATTAGAAATGTACATACATGCTTGAAAAAATGAGTTAAAAACACTAATACCTTACTTGAATTATGTGAGTAATAACATAAAAGTAGTTTTTACCTCTCATTTTACCATTTCATTCAAATTTGGGATTGTTGGAGCTCTGGAGGTCCATTTCCCCCTCGATTTTCATTATTTTATTCTGGGAGATTCTATGGAAAATTTTTGGTGTCGTCTAGACCAGGTCGGAGCTAAACCTAAGCTCTTCAATTGCATTCTTTCCTTTTTTGATTCTATGCGTGTTTTCCTACTTTTCTAAGCCTCTGGGTTTTGAACATTCCGTTCTCTCCCCATCGCACCTAGTGTACATTGAAAGGTGTGATGCATACTTAGCTCGCCATTGGCTAGTCAGTATGCATCTCACCTAGTACACATATAGGGCGTGATGGGCGCAAGGAGGAAACTTTATGCACTGATTTTTGATGGAATTTTTGCCTGTTTTTGCCCAAATCAGAATCCTAATTCTTCTCTTGCTTGTTTCTCAGAGATTCATCAGAGCAAGATGGTCATTACACGGCGTGAACATGAGCATGAGGAGGAGGATGTGATTGCCTCACATGATCTGGGTACGATAACTACATTGCGGAGCTGTGGCTTGCTCAAGTTTTTCTGCATATCTAGCATGAGGCAACAAATTAACTTGTTGCAATATTTTCTCAATGCCTGGGATCCTACCAACCAAGTGTTCCAGATTAGAGGTAAATCCATCCCTTTGACTGTTGAGGATGTCTACCTTTTGACTGGTTTGTCGAGGTGTGGTGCCCCTCTCTCACTATCAAGTTCCGCCGGTTAGGGCGAATCCATGAGGGGTTATATTCATCAATATTGTAGAGATGGATCTCATCTGAGTCAGGATGGCAAGATAAGCATTAGAGATGTCACTAACCTGTCCTTGACGACCATCTTATTCACCTTTGCTAGATTGGATAGCAGCATGACTCTTCACTTGACCAACAGGTCCTATATAAAGTATGCCTTGGAAAGCCTTGAACCAAAGGTATTCAACTGGTGTGATGTAGTACTTCTAGTGATAAAAGAACAGCTTACCAAGGTAAAAAATGGAAGATCCAAGAACTTTGGTTATGGTTCTATTAAGACTGCTTTCGCCTTGGAGAAGATCCCATTGATGTAGCCGCAGTACATTTCACTTGGATTGCCAGCACCGATAGAGCCACGGATGCAGAGGTGGGTTGACCTTATGGCCAAACATGCCGGTCAATCAGAGGTTTCATTCTCTAATGCCCTCTTCAAGTGGTTCAACCGTCAGCAGATGGTTTATGCAGAGTATCCATATGCCGGGATGGATTTCCGAGGTGACCCAGATTTGGTGCTGCCGGCTGGCGAGTAGTGGGGTGTCATAGGTAAACATCTCTGACCATGTCCCTGTTTATTGCTTTTATGATGTTCTTGTGTTTTTTAAATGTTATCAAGACTAATCAAACTCATTTATCCATGCAGATATTGGACCAGTGAGACCAGTAGTGCACCCGAGGGTAGCAGCTATCGTTCCAGTAGGAGAGGCTATAGGGAGGGTTGTCCTTCGTGATCTGGATGTAGTCGAGACCCTTGCAGTGTTGCAGGATCAGATCGAGGTCGTCACTCTCAGTGTTCTGGATGTGAGGACCGACGAGTTACCTCTGAGATTATAGTGCCATACTACTGGCATGCCGAGTCAATGGACTAGGCTTTTATGCATGATCGCACAGGCGGTGACTTGTTATCACCAACACTATTAGTCTAGGGTGCTTTCCTGCATTTTTTAGTTTTTGGGTCGTGTGACCAATTTTGTCCTAGACACAGAAAAGTTTGTAAAAACTATAAACAATTATATATATTTTTGATTTTTGGAGCTTTATTTTGGTTAAGTTATATGATCCTGATGCAAATGTTGATGAAATTCTTTTCTTTTATAAATTTTGCAAATGTCTATCTAACACATAATTTGTTATTGAATCAGTTAATGTGTTTAAGTTTCTGTAAATGTGTTGATATTGAATAGAATCAAACTGCCTTTCCAAAATCCTGACCCATAGGAACATACGACAGATAGCTGGATTCCGAATGGAATAGATGCTGGTAAGCTGTAGATTAACGAATTGTGAATCTAGCCTGAGGACAAGTCGGCATTTGCCATGTGCAATGGCATCAAAGAGGAGCTCTATCAACGCGCTATATTTAGCGATGTTTTTCGTCGACTGACCAATACATACCCCTCTGAAACTCACTAAATCACCGCTGAGATCAAAGACGGCCCAGGCTATAGAAGATAGGTTCTACATACTACAACTAGCTCCGTCGGCATATCCAACAAAATATTCCAATAGGTTCGACATATGCAACAAATGCAAAAATGGATTACCTAACCAAAATTATTACTCTTGACGAAAACAAAAATGTAACAAAATCATATGAAGAGATTACTACACTTAGTCAAGCATAGTAACGCTTAAGGTACAACCCGTTTCAGGGTTGCAATAGTGGAATCCCATCGTAATCTACTAGCTCGTAGGCTTCTTTTGCTAATACACACTTAACAATGTAGGGACCCATCCATAAAGACTGGAACTTACCTGCTCCCACTTTATCAAATTCCTGATCGTAAAGTAAGACCAAGTCACCTTCTGAGAAGATAGGGGTTTGACATTCTTATCAAACTGCACCTTGACTCATTTCATATGCTCTTTGTTAGCCAAGGCGGCATCACAACAAGTTTCATCCAGTTGGATTAATTCCAAGAAACGAACCTCTTGCTCTGATCTTCTGGGGAGAAGGTTGTGCAATCTTGAGAGATGAGATTTCGCACTAAACTGGTAAGATTTCTTCCAGGCCATACACTAGTTGAAAGGGTGTAAATCCGGTTGTGTTTCTCACTGATGTCTGGTATTCCCACAAGGCCAAGTACAGTATTAGGTGCCAACTTTGTTTATGGACTCCAATCATCCTTTGCAACATGTGCTTTAGGACTTTGTTGATTGCCTCAACTTGCCCATTAGCTTGCAGATAATACGGAGTAGAGCTGTCGTGGGACAGTCCTAATTTGGTGGCCAATTCAACCATCATGTGATTGTGGAAATGTGATCCATGATATATGGCTATAGCTTTTGGAACACTAAATCTAGAGATTACATGATTGAAAAAGAAAAGAGCAGTCGTTTTTCCGCTATTGTTTAATGTAGGCATCGCCTCGGCCCAGTTTGTAAAATAGGCAACTGCAACTATGATATACCCATTCCCCTTAGCTGAGGTGGGGTTACATGTCATGAAATCTATGCCCCATTTAGTATTCTGGTTTTGCGTCGAAGATTTGACAAGCATGGCAACTTCTAACTGTGGTTATGCAATCTTTGAACATTGTTGCCTAGAAGTAACCTGCTCGTAAAATATTTTGTGTTGTAGCGTAACCAAATTGATTCCCCCCACACGCACCTGAATGACAATCATTCAGGAATTTTTCAGCCTCCTCATGAGTGAGGCACCTTCGTAGAACTGTATCGATACCATGATGGTAAAGTGTATCACCAACGATCATGTAGTCTTTTGCTTGGTATCGAGTATGTTGTTGTTCTGAGCAAGAGGTATTAGGCCTATATGTTTGGGTTTAGAGATAGATGATTATATCTCCATACCACAGATCGCTCGATGATGTCAAAAACAAAGATTCATCCATGATTTATGCTCTAGATGTTGAATCGTTGGACGACGATCAGAAGTCGCATAGTAACTCCAAGAAAACTAGAGATTTCTTTGATTTGGATTTTGCAAATTCCAGATCAAACTCTTGCAAAATAGCTATCCATTTCAAATATTTTCCTCCAAGTAATTGATGCCACAAGATGTAAGTCATAGGGTTGGAATCTGACAAAATGGTTGTTTTGCGAAAGAGGATATAGTGTCAAAATCTTTGTACTACTGGAACAGTTGCAAGAGCCAGCTTTTCAACATAGCAATACTTGCTTTCTGTATCATTTAAGTTTTGACTTAAATAATAGACAGGATGTTCGATTCCGTCACCTTCTTGAACTAAAACCATTGCTATGGTTGTATCTGCCATAGCTAGATATAGGTTAAAGTCCTTTTGATAGTCAGGAGCGTACATTAATGATGCTTTTACTAGGGATTCCTTTAGAGCATCAAAGGAAGCTTGTGCAACCTGGCCCCAGTTGAAGGGCACTTCTTTTTTCAAAAGGCACGTATAACCTTTGGCAAGTTCAGTGTAATTTGGAATGAACCTCCTTCGAAAGTTTGCTTTCCCTTTGAGTTTCTGAATCTAGAGAAAATTTGAAGGTGGAGGCATATCGATGATTGCCTAAACCTTAGATGGGTCGAGATGAATCCCATCATTTGAAACCACAAAGCCAAGTAAACAACCAGAACTGACATAAAACACACACTTATGCGGATTGAGTCGTATCTTCTAGTATTAGAAACATAGAAATATAGCTCTCTAATGCTACGGATGATCAGTCTGCTTTCGCGAATGAGCTGGAAGATCATCGAGATATGGTTAAACGATGTTCTTTATGTCATGGAAGGCATAATTCATAGCCCTCTAGAAAGTTTCCCCTGCGTTCTTTAAACCGAAAGGTAATTTGCAGTATGCGAATGTGCCCCACGGACAAATAAATGCAGTCTTCGACTGGTCCTATGGGTGGATATTAATTTGATTATACCGAGAAAATCAATCCATCCATAAATGAAAATATTTCGCATTTGGTGCATCATCAATTATCTGTTCGATGAAGGGTGTAGGATAGTTGTCCTTTAGACAAGCTTGGTTTACAACCCTATAATCGACACACACTCTAATCATTCCTTTCTTTTTCAAAACAGGAACAATATTCGATACCCAATCCGTTAGAGGAACCAGGTAAATGAAACCAGCATGTAAAAGTTTTTCAACTTCTACCTTGATGGTAGCGGCTTTCTTCGGGTGCACTTGTCAAAGCCGTTGTCCTACCGGTTTGAAATCTGGATACATCTTAATTTCGTGTTCAACTATGCTCGAGTCAATGCCTAGGATTTCTCCATATGACCATGCAAAGACATCTCTGAACTTGCGAAAGAGAGTGTAATATATTTCCAGTTCTGAAGAAGAACAAGATTTGCCGACATGAATATTCTCTACAACATCTGGCTTGGTTGAGATATTTATGGTGATAGTTTCTTTGATATTTGACAAATTTCACTTGGAATCCATCGTATTTACAATATTTAATAGAAAATCAAAAAATGAAGGATGATTAAGGTCGCTGTAACAATCTTCGTTGTAATCTCGAAGATGGGAATGATGGTGGAAATATTCCCATGGTGCCTCTCCTATCATCATCGACTGAATGATTCCTTCATCTGTAGAATGTACATGCGACCAAGGATCTGAAGAGGTACCATATTCCTTAGACATATCTATCCAAACACTCAATGAGTGTTGATTTGTGTTTGCCGCCCAGGCTAAGAAAATTGATTGCTACAATATTTCTATTGGGCTTGGAGGCAATACCTGGTGATGATCCATGCTAACATCATGTTCGGAAATCTTCTGAATCTTTGTGGATATAGAAGATATCATATCGCAGGTCTCCACTATGGCTACTTCCACCAGATTAATCAGAGGTGGTAGAGCAAACGTACCCATCAATGTAGGGTCTTTTAGGAGGCCTACTCTGATACTTTGAAGCGATTGAGAGCTTCCATCGATCATCGGGATGCTTCCCGTAACTTGTGAACTGTTGGGGAGAAAGGCTTGTTGGTAAACGATTGTAATTCTTCCTTGAAAAGGAAATGCAATCTTTCTAAAGTATGTTGACACAACAGTAGCCATAGCATAAATCCAGGGCCTTCACATTAGGACGTTGTAATCGAGATTTCCATCGATAACTTCGACATCAATTTCTACTGTTTTGTCCCCCAGTTCAACTTGCATGTTATTTAAAATCCCGTATGGGGTGTATGTTCATCCATCGAATACTTTCAATGTCATTGATGATCTTGACAAGGGTGGTGGCCCTAAAGTTTTCCAGCAACTCATTGACATAATGCATGTAGATGCCCCCTTGAGGGCTTTCACTTGGATGAGGAAAGTGAGTTGAGCTGGTAATTGAGGTTCATATCCTTTATGATTAAAGGCCACGAGATTGGAATCCGCTGGGTCAATCCCACCTATTGTTGATAATAGGGCCTACTTTTGGAAGGGGCAATTTTGCAGTACTTCAAGTGTCGACATAGCAGATGGAAATTAAGTCAGATCCTCTACTACATAATAATTCTATGCTGCCTGGGCACGAGGATTAAATGTCGATTTGTGTACTACTCCCTTTGGCGGCTTTATCATTAGCTCAGGAATGATGGGTGCCACAACTTTGGTTGAAGTTGTTGTCGAACTATTAGGTTGATCAGTAGCCTTGTTGTTCGACAGCTATGGATTCCCGTAATATTTATTCCTTGTCGATATCAAAGCATCATTTTGTTTCGAAATGGACAACATAAGCACTTGGGATGGGGAAGCATTGTCGCTAGCAACTATATTGGTTTCTGGGTTTGGAAATGGATCAGTCAATACCACTAAGGTTTTTGAGTTCTCAAAGAATTTCTTAATCTCAGCTTTATGTGGAAAATCTTTCATCCAATGATCCTCATCGCATATAAAGCATGGATGACCAAGTTTCCTTTGTCCAGAAGGGTTTACAGAAGATTTTTCAGGAGACGAATCACCCTGTTTCTTCTTTTTACTTTTCCCTTTCTTCTTGCCCCCTGGTTGCTTCAGTTCTTTGCCCTTGTCAGTCGACATGCCATTAACCTCCGAGGCAAGAAGTTCTTCATTTGCATTTTGACCAGAAACCGTATGAGCTTTCTTAGATGTAGCCTTTGTAGTTTTCATGCTGATGGTACCTATCACGCCATCGCTGACATGAGAGTCTTTGTTTGATTTAGGAGGAGGAGGAATGGAAAACTCTGGTCTAGGAGCATCATGGATTTTTTCATAGAGCATGCCAGACTGAGTATAGATCAAGTCTAGATATTGCGCATGAGCAATGACTTGCTCTTCAGTGACAACTCCTCCCATGGCCACATCTTCTGTAATAGAGGGTAACAATGACTTAATAAACCATATAGCTAATAGCTGATCAGGAACATATGTCTTCACCATTCGGCGACAACGCCACCACTCATGAATATGATCAGATATGTGAGTGGTTGTCATATGCTTAAAATTGGTAAGAAGCTCTGTTCCTGTTTCGTACCTTATGGGTAACTGAAAATGGGTTAAAAAGGTGGTGGTGAGGGCGTTGAAGTTATCGAATGAAGCTATAGGCAATTCGATGTACCATTTGCTTCCGGAGCAGTTAACGTTTGCTGAAAAGGTGAAGTCTAATCGAATCATCATTGAGAGTGTTGGACAAACACCATAGATGAAAGGTCATCACATGATTTGATGGATCTTCACCCAGATTTCCATTGAATTCAGGAATATCCGACATAAGTTTATGAGGAATCGTTGGCCACCAAGGGGCATAAGAAATTGGATCATTTGCTAGCCGATTTAGATCTGGTAATTCTAAAGTTGCAACGAAAGGCAACTGTTGATTCAAGTTGGTGAAGCATACCCAGGATAAGATGTGATCACCTGAGCAGTGGGTCTTTGCATACCAGCATAATGTATTTGATGCTGATAACTTTGATAAGGTTGATGGGCATAACCATTATGATATGATTGTTGATAACTATTCTAAAAAGATGGCTACCCATTACCCACAATGCTTTGCTGCAGAGGTCCTCCGTAAGCTTGCTGGAATTGTGGTTGTTGATATTGCACCAACCATGGCTTTGAGACCATTTGCTATTGCCCAATACTGGATGTTTGAAAAAGATGAGGGGTTATAGAACCTGTTTGAGCCTGAGTTGCTTCAGTTAAGGATCCACTAATCGGCGGTTGTGATTGAGTTGCAGAGACAAGAGGCTATTGTATTATGACCTGAGAGACTAGAGGTTGACATACAACAGGCATCGCTTGTACTTGCGACATCGTCACAATAGCCGGTGTAGTGGGAATATTCGACAAAAGTTGATTTGGTTGTATGGAATATACAACTCTTGGCTGTTGAGGCAGTATTGGTACCCAACCACTGGATGTGATTCCAGCCTGACCCAAATTCTGTTGTGAAATCCCATATGGTTGTTCTCCTGGAGAAAAAAATGAAAAGGCATACTGCCCTCCATATGGCTGCAATCCAATGTTCAAAGGGAAAAATGGCCTTTGGAGACCGGGCTGCACAAATTGATGCTATTGTGAAGGATCAATTTGTTGAGACTCAACATAAGAGATTCCAGATAAGGTTCCGAATGAACAAATAGGAATAGACCATACTATCGAAACAGTCCCTGGGTGGACTCCATCTAGTGGTTGAGAACTAGTTGGGACAGATGGTACACTAGAGAACATTGTCAGAGTGGTGGCAGGAGGTTCTGCTACTGCTGTGTCAAATGACATAGTCCTAGATGTCAATGGTTGTTCAGACATATCTAGTCTATCCAAAGGATTTCCTAGTGATTCTACAGGAACTTGCGATGAAGGGAGACTAATTTCTAAAGTAGAAGGATATAGGTGGATCCCAGTTCCAAAATGCAATGGAGTAGTGGATTGGAAGATCCTTTGTAATCTCTTCTAGCAATCAGTCCAGGTGGAAGAGGTAGATCGTCAGGTCTATAAAATATTCCTGGTGTCAAAGAAGGTATAGACTCTGTAACGATAGATGCTAGAGGAGTAACACCTTTCGAATCAGCCCTAGATGGAGTTGGTTCAGAAATATAAGTGTTTACCGCTACACTAGGATCAGTTCTAGTGTCCTCTTGTAGCTATGGAATTTCTTCTATAGAGGCAGGGATACCATAAATAGTTGGAGTAACTAGAGTCTCTGAGGATATTAAAACACAAGTTTCGAATAAACCAAGAGACTTCGACCCAGTTAAATGAGATCGCTTGGCCCGGAATGGTTTCGTTTCTGGATTCAAAGATGGTTGACTCATTAGTCTTCGCGAATGATGGGGTTTTGATTGAATTTCTTCCACGATTGTGGATTACTTGATCAACTCAAAATAAAAAGGGGAAAATTTTGATTTTGAATTAAATGAATTTTATGATGCTTTGACACAACTTGCTTTTTCAATTTTTAAGAGTCGAGAAAAAGCTAAAGATGACTCCAATCGCCTTCGATTTTTAATGAGCCTGAATTGAAAAGTGCTCATATGGACCTTTTCTTTTAAGGAGTCTGAAAAGGAATGAAAGTGACTACTCTGGAAATCTAGATAGAGGGATTACCAAACCAATCGCAAAACTACAGAATACTTTTTATAGTATGGCAGTGAATCTTCTTGAATGCTATGTTCAGTGCATTGCGATCAATAGGGCGGAAGACATGGATTCCTAAGGATAAAGGATGTAGCCTATTGTGGTCTCCCAATATATACTTGACGGTACATGGGAGCACAAGTCTGTACTGGCACTTGTCGTCTCAAAGAGGAGGAATCACCCAACCTATGATGAAAGCGATAGTTACCAAGCTTTACAACGATGGAATATGTCTCTAGCCTAGACTTCTAAATGTTGTGAGTTAGGTTCCAAAGCATTTTTATGTTCATTGAACTTTATTTTATAGTTTATCTTTCTTAAGAAGTTTTCCTTTAAGGTTCACCGCATGATGTAGATATACAATTCCTAGATATGCAATCTAAGATGATAAATAGTCGCTTATTTCTCTTTTTGCAATGAAAATCCTACCTACTAAGGAAAGAGAAGTGAAATTCTTTCAACGTAGAGTAGAGAGCAGATACTAAGATGCATTGTCCTAAATCAATCTCCACAAGCAGTATAAATGCAAATGCACATGCATGTATTTGTTTTCTACTTTCTTAATGTGTGAATGACAACAAGAATGCTAAGTAGAGATCTAGACTATCTTTCTTTCAAAGCGACAGTACTAACAATTTTCTTTTCAAAAAATGAAAGGAAGACTAAGACGACACTTTGTGATTTTGAGTTGAAAACTGCTTTTGATACCTGAAGTAATATTAATTCAAATCAAATACAAGAGAAAAAGTGTAATGGACTATCGAAGAGAGGAGGATTATTTTCTTTGACTAAAAACGACACTTGCGACACTTTCAAATCAAAAGATGACAGTTCGATTAAGCTATTGCTTGCAAAGGAGAACTGTAAATGGTGAAAAATACATAAAAACATTCACAATTCTTTATACAATGGAGGCTGAATAATGCAAAGGAAGGGAGTTTCAATAATGGTATATTGATCACAGACAACAAAACTCCTGAATAAAGCTGAAGACAATGAAGAGAAAACCAAAATCTGGAGGCAGTAGTCTTACCTAATCATTGCATCTATAACATAGGGAAATAGGGATGCATCTCACCTGTAGCACACGGGAGGTGCGATGCATCCAGACTGCCAATGAGAGATAGTGCAATGTTCCAGGGACAAGACTCGCTTGATTTTTGCTCACAGTTTGCAGCTTAGTTCAAGGATTTAGGCTGAGGTAATGATAGTCAGTAAAAACAAAACGTAGGGGCTGATCTAATGAGATTACTTGAGCTACCACCAGGGCACTTAAGATGTTTACAAGTCAGATTTTTAATTCATAAACTAACCCAGAGATTGACTGAAGTAGCATTTATCTACTTTGCAGTTGCATAGCAAAAACAGTTCGAAGGCTAGCTGGCTTAACTTTAGGCTCCATCTATAGCTTATAAAGCAAACAAACTAGAAACAAGCAAACAAGCTATTCAATCCCCAGTGGAGTCGCCATTTTGTTATCGGGAGAACTAATGTCCATTCAGGGTTACTAGTCCCACTAAGACGGGTAGCTATCTTACAAACAGACAAGCTAAAGTCACTTGTGTTTTCCTTTATGAGAAATAGATGAGAGAGAAACAGAGAGTACCAACCTCAGTCTTTCGCTTGGCTCCTGGCTTGTTTCCTCTCCCCTTTAACAGATCTTTCCCACTCCTTCTTCACTTGTCCCGCTTCAAAGAACACCTATAGAGTCAAAGTAGCATAATACCATCAAAGCATAGAGATCTATAATCATAAACAATATAGGATTAGATATATATTAACCATACAAATGCATATATCAATACAAGATTCAAAGATATACAAGAATATGGAACGAAAACTCAAATATATTTATTTATAGAAGTAGTAGAAGAGATGATTAACAACCCATTGATCTAACCAGCACCATCCTCCTAGCATGAAAGCCCTCTTCACCTCATGAAAAGCTAGATCACCCAACACTATGATGTTCCACAGAGAAACCAACAACACTTCCTTACAAGATACAAAATTCCAACCTCTAGATCTCTAGGATGAGGGATCCATATATAGATGTTTGCATGTGGGTGAGTTGACTTCTGGGTTTTTTATTAGTGTCATTTCTTTGATATTTATTGGTTCCACTTGGAGATTTCATGATCTCTCACTCATCCCTGGGTGAATTCAAAGAGGTAAGTGTCACAGGAGAAGTTTCTGGAAGATTCCATGATCATCCACCTTGCAAACTGTCTTTTCCATTTGTCTACTCTCACCCATCGTACCCTATAGAAGGGCTTTTCAGTATGCATCACACCCCCCGTGTGCATTAGGTGATATGCATCGCACCCTGACCATGGAGTAGGTGAGATGGTCCAGTTTTGACTAGTTTTGAGTAGTTTTTTATGGAGAACTTGTAAGAGATGATGTAATCAGTTGACCTTGTTCCTTTAGGGTGTGTAACAACACTTTTAAGGGCTTAGAAACCCTCGGTTTATGGACATATGAGATTGGATTTGCACTACCCAAATATGTCTATTACAGAGGGCGGATGAATTTCACTAATGAAGTCTAAACCCCATTGTTGAAAAGGTACTTCAACAGTGACTGATTTAAGGGGTAATGGCAGAAGTTTTCTTTTTCCTTCAAAAATTTTACATTTATGACAAGAGGTCACAAATTTCTTGACATCAGAGAACAAAATGGGCCAGTAGAAACCTTCCCTTAAGATTTTATCTGCAGTGGTTCTCTAGTAGAGGTGCCCACCACAGTCACCTACATGAAAGTCTTCTAGAACTTTGTCAGCCTCATCTTTTATCAAACAATTAAGGAGAATTCCTTCATGATATTTCCAAAACAAACCATTATCAAGTATACAAAATTTCAAAGATTTGATTTTTAGGAACCTACCTTTGGTTCTAGATAATCGAGGAGGAGCTTGTAAGTTTTGTAAAATATAGGTGATATCAGCATATCGTGGTGATTCAACAAAGGCTTGACTGATTAGTGGAGTTGCCATCTCCTCTCCTTCATCTATTGCAGCAATAATGTTTATGTCTAAGGCTTGACATTTCGACTCAACCATAAGTTTAGATAAGCCTTGGCCCTTGATTAACTTTGTAGGTTTGATATTTATATCATACTCTACGATAGTAGCAATCCATTTTCCCCTTTTCCCATCAGGACCTTCCTGTGTTAGGATGTCTTTGACTATAGAATTGGGAACATAGGCTACTATATGAGAATACAAAATATATACCCTAAAATATGTGATAGCTTTGACTAAAGCCAATGCTTGTTTCTCCATTATGTTGTATTTTAAGGGAGAATCTCTTCAGGCTTTGCTAAAGAAAACAATTGGCTATTCATATCCTTGGTCATTTTTCTATAGTAAAACTACATCTATTGTATGCTCTTAAGCAAAGGAAAACAAAAATGAAATCCCTATCAAATTTGGGACTAACTAATACAGGGGTTTTTGTCAAGGCTAGCCTGATGTCTCCAAATTCTTTCTTAGCTTCAACAGTCCAACTTAGGGTTGAATCCTTTTTCAGCATGTTATTTAATGCTCTAATTAACTCTACTAGGCTAGAAATAAATCTTCTGAGGAAGTTAATCTTTCCTAAAAACGCTCGATGTTCTTTGATATTCCTAGGGTGCTATATCAACAAGATGGCTTAAATTCTTGTAGGATCTATTCTTATGCCATCTTTAGAAATGATATGTCCTAACAATTTCCCTTCCTCCAATCCAAATAAAGACTTCTTTGGGTTCAAGCAAATGCCATACTTCCTATGTTTTATAAAGATCTACCTTAGATGATCTAGATGTTGAATGTCGGATTTTGAGAAAATAGTAATATCATCAAGATAAATCACAAGAAAATCATGGATTTATTTGAAAAAGTCTATATCCATAGCCCTTTGGAAAGTGGCTCCTGCATTCATTAGCCCCGAAAGGAATTTTGACATACATAAAGGTACCGCAAGGAGTGGTGAAAGCAATCTTGGGTTGGTCGTCAGGGTGAACCAAAATTTGGTTGTAACCAGAAAACCCATCCAGTAATGAGATCCTAGTTAATCCAACTACACTTTGTAAGGTGTTGTCCATTTTGGGAAGAGGGTAATTGTCTTTGAGTGATGCTTTATTCAAGTTTCTCAGATCTACACAGAGTTTGATCTCACCAGTTTTCTTCCTCGTTGGGACCAAGTTTGAGACCCATTTAGAAAACCTTATTGATGCAATTATCTTGGCTTCATACATTCTTTTTATTTCTTTTTCTATTGAAGGTAATAAGATGGAATTAATTCTCCTATGATTTTGTTTGAAAGATTTTTTATTCTCTTTGAGAGGAATTGTGTGTTGGATGATGCTAGTGTCATAGGATCTAAGGTCCTCATAGCTCCAAGCAAAGACATCCTAAAATTCTTTCAATAACTCAATATATTTCACATTTTCTGTTGAGGGGAGTGACTTTGACAGTTTAATTAGCTTGGGACTGTCTGCAGTGCCTATGTTACACTCTTCAATATCATATTTTAATGGTTTCATTTTAGGATTCCTAGGAACATCATTTGAATCTAGAGGGGTTAAACCTTTTGATAAGAAATTATCTTTGAGATTAATTACTTCGTTTTCATCATTAATTGTTTATCAATATCTACCTATTCTAGGTTGTCTATATTTGACCTTGTGAATTTAGTGGGATTAAAACTATCTACTTCATTACCTTCTATCTCATTTATTATTACTTCATCCCTAGAGTTAAGATCTATGGATGTATCAGTGTCTATGTTACTGTGTGCAAATTCTTCTTCTAAAGTTAAACATTTGTTAATTTGTCTATCATTTGAGAATACTTGCCAGTTCTGCGCATTATCTTGGATTGAAGGTCTATGCCTGACCTTAGTAGTGTATTGATGGGTAGGCTGGAAGGGTAACCCGCAAGTACTAACAAACATTGCTAAACTATGGGCTTGCATATTGTGCTTCCTAGGAACTATTGCAAGTTGTGCTTCTAGAAGAGTATTGAGTATTTCTACAATGGTTCCTCTATAATGACCTAATATAGTGTCTTTGGTCATATATACACCCTTAATCTAATTTACAATTAGCTCTAAGTTTCCTATGACTAAAACTCTTTGAGCACCTAAATTCCTAACTACCTTGATACCTAGAATCAAAGCCTCATACTCAACCATATTATTGGTACATTTGGAATTTAACCCATAGGCATGGCCTTCTGAGTGATTGTTTTCTAAATTATAAATCCATACTCTTGCTACTAATCCTAACTTATTTACAGAGCCATCAAATTCTAAATGCCATAAGATTTCATGTACATAGTTCTCATCATTAGTATCCCATCTATTTTTATTTCTGGAAACCTCACTACTTTCTTTATTGCATAATTTTGAAGTTTCTTTAGATTCATTAGCAGAGGAAACTGCAATTTCTTTTGGTTCTACAACAACATTATTAGGAGTTTCGTTTGGTGTTTGATCAGTGTTGAACATAATAAAAGAGTCTACATCTGAATGCATGGAGTAGATGGGATAGTTTTGAGGTTGATCTTAACTACTTACCATGTATTTCATGAATGTTTCTTTGTACAGTTTCTTGGGTTGTCAAAACACAAAAGTTGTGGCTTATGACATATCCAGTTGGAGGTATCCTTGAAGCTTGGCTCCCCAAGGTCTGGACAATAGCATGCCATATTTTGATGTGATATCAACCACTACAATGTCCATAAGGATGCTCTTGGCAGGATATTGGACTAATGCAATACACAAATCTTTGATTAACCCTAGACATTCTACTTGAATTGAATCAAAAGAGAACAAGTCTTTGTAAGGTCTAGTAATATCAAGTTTCAATTTTTCCATCACTAATTTCGGCATTAGGTTGTGAGAAGCCCCAGAATCTAACATGGCATTGTGTAGTATTTTATCATGAATATTAAGGCTAATGTAAAAAGGTGGAATTCCTCCTTCTTGCAGTTTGCCATTAACATCTGGTCTGAATATTAGTTCTGGTTTATCATTAAATAAGTTAACTGAGTCTTCATTTTCAGTAACGTTGAAGGTCTAATTTACCTACGATTTGTAAGTTTCGCTTTTAACTAGTTCAATCAAAGGGACTGAAATTTTCAGCTTGGATATCTCTGCTCTCAAATTAAACAATGAGAAAGGATTGTAGACTTTTGGAATAGGGTTTTGAGTGGAATTATCTTCCTTTTGTTTACTTGGGGTTTCCTTATGGGGACTTTCAAATATGGCATTATGGGTGTTTTTCTCTAGTTCTTTAAGTAGAACTGATGTGGATGGCTGCTCAACCAGGGATTGGTTGGAAGTTATTTCTTAAATGATGGGAATAGGAGGATTTTGGTTTGGTATAGGGAGGATTTTGAGCACTTTAAAAATAGGAACTTTATTTGTTATTTTGGGTTGATTTTCCATGGCTTTCTTATTTTGGTCAGGAGGACCAGCATTCTTTTTACTTCTCAAATTATATTGTTTGTGCACTTCAAATATGGCATAGTCATATCCCTGTTTATAGTCAAATGACTCTCCAGAGTAGGTTTGAAGCTATTGTAAGACATATAGTTCTTCCTCATCCTGGAAGAGGAATACAAGGTTTTGATCATCTAATCCCATTAGATTGATTTGGGTATCTTGTTCGGGATCATCATGACCAGATGATTCTACATAGTTTTCTTGAAAACAAGGTCTAATGTTTTGATCAGGTCCATTCTTTCTTGTGTTTTGGTTTTGATTTTGGTTTTTCCTGAAATTAGCATTCCTAACTCGGGGTACTTGTTGATTATCGCATGTTTTTCTATCTAGGTTGTCAATTCTATCCATGATTCTTTCTATAGTTTTGACCAAAATATCTACTTTACCATCAGATGTTGAAGCTTCATTAGCAAATCCTACTCTCCTTTCTATCTTTGCTGGAGATTTTTTGGCTAAAATATTAGCCTCTACTTTTATTGCATTTGTTTGGCTCTGCTCTAGGGTTGCAGGCTCTCTTTCCCTAAGTTGGTAGGCCATATCTAGATCAAAACCATCAGGGTGTAGGAATTTACAGGGTAAGTTCCTCAGACAGAACACCAAAGGGCACCGCTCACAAACAGATCACAGATCAATACACCAGTATTTTGACGTGGTTAAAACCCTCAAAGAAGGAAACAATCCACGGCCTGAGCCAACGCGGCCACTTCAAGCAATTTATTAATAAACGAATGAAAATTTACATAAGCTTCTCTCGTGAACGATTAACCTACAAATGACCCTCCATGCGCTTTAAATAGAAATCATGGACCAATCGGGTGCTAAGCCACGAATCAAGTGTCGGTAATACCGAGGAGAGAATGAACCGTCGGATTATAAGTTACAAATGTACATAGTAAAGAAACACATTTTACCTAACTCTATACTAGACCAAGTTATACTTAACTATTCCTATGTGTCGGAATATCCTAACACCCCTCTGGTGGTAAGAAGGAAAAATAGATATTAGAGCTTGTGCACAGTGATGTGTTTGGATCTGTGAAGGTTGCATCATTGGGTAAGTTTGTGTACTATGTATCATTTATAGATGACTTCTCAAGGAATACATGGATATATTTCCTTAAGAAGAAATATGAAGTCTTTGACAGGTTTAAATAATTTAAGGCTTTGGTGGAAAACCAGACAGAGAAGAAGATAAACGTGCTAAGGACAGAGAATGGTGGATAGTTTTGCAGTAAGGAATTTTATGAATTCTATAAGAAGTGTGGTATAACACGACAAAAGACTACGCCATACACAACTGAGCAAAATGGAGTTGCAGAAATAATGAACAAGATGTTGATGGAAAGGGCAAGAAGTATGCTCAATGGTGCTTGGTTAGGATAGGAATTCTAGGCAAAGGCAGTGGAGACAAAACGTTACCTGGTCAACAGATCACCTTCATTAGTGTTGGAGGATAAGACTCCACAAGAGGTATGGAATGGTAAGAAATCCTCTCTTTCACATCTGAGGGTATTTGGATGTGATGCATATGTACATGTTCCAAAGGAGAAACGAACCAAGTTGGATAGTAAATCTGAAAAGTGCATCTTTATTGGGTATAAGGATGGTTTAAAGGGTTATAAGCTTTGGAACCCAGTAACAAGGAAGGTTGTGTACAACCAAGATGTAGTGTTTGGAGAGGTGAAAGATGTTATTAAACATGAAGTCCAACCAAAGGAACATGAGAAGATAGAGTTTGAGCTTAAGGAGGAAGAATCAGACTCTACAGTAGAAGAGGAATCAAAATATGAAGAGCCACAAACTCCGGGTGTAAGAAGATCAGTTCAAAAAAGAAGGTAGCCAGAAAGGTATAGTCCATATTCTTTCTGTTCAAAATTTTCTTTATCTATTATTGATGATGATCCCAGAATTGTGAAGGAAGCAGTAGATTCAAAGGATGAAAAACTCTGGAAAGAGGCAATGGTTGATGAAATGGCATCTTTGCACAAAAATGAGGCTTGGGATCTGCTGGAGTTGCCGGCTAGAAGGAAACCCATTGGCAGCAAATGGGTGTTCAAGAAGAAGATAATGTAGAAGGAAAGGTGGAGAAATACAAAGCTTAGTTGGTAGCAAAATATTATTCCCAAGTGTCGGGAATTGAATTTGGTGATATTTTTTCTCTTGTTGCCAAGGTAACATCTATTAGATTACTTTTATTTGTTGTTGCTACTTTTGATTTTGAGGTAGAAAAGATGGATGCGAAGACATCATTTTGTCACGAGGATCTAGAAGAGGAGATTTACATGAAGCAACCTGAAGGCTTTGCGGTGAAGGGTAAGAAAGAACTGGTATGCAAGTTAAAGAAGTCTTTGTATGGGTTAAACTAGTCACCAAGGATGTGGTATAAGAAATTTGATACATTTATACGGGGACTTGGCTTCACTAGAAGCAAAGCATATCAATGTGTGTATTTTAAATTAATTGGTGACTGTGTTATTTATCTGGTCTTGTATGTGGATGACGTGTTGTTGGTTGGAAATGGCAAAGAAATTATCGAGGATTTGAAGACCCAATTGTCCTCAAAATTCAACATGAAATATCTTGGTGCTGCAAACTATATTTTGGGCATGGAAATAAGAGAGATCAAGCAAAGAGGAAGCTCTGGTTAAACTAGAGGAAGTATGTCGAGACAATATTGCAGAGGTTTAATATGTAGGATAGTAAACCAGTGAAGGTTCCTATTCCTGTAGGTGTAAAGTTATCTGTTGAACAGTGTCCCAAGACACAAGAAGAGGAAGAGGACATGTCCTGTGTTCCATATGCAAGTGCAGTCGGTAGCCTGATGTAGGTGATGGTCTATACTAGACTAGACATTGCACATGCAGTGGGAGTATTAAGCAGGTTTATGTCAAAACTAGGGAAGGAACATTGGACACAAGTGAAGCAGGTTTTTAGGTATTTCCGTGGCACTAATGATTATGGTTTGTGCTACCAAGGAAGACCAGGATTGGACATAGTTTTGGATATTCATGGCTTTGTTGATGCAGACTGGGCTCGAGATCCGGATCAGAGAAGATCTACAAGTGGGTATGTGTTTAACCTATTTGGAGGTGCAGTCAGTTGGATGAGTAAGAAAAAATTTGTAGTGGCATTATCAACTACAGAGGCAGAATACATGGCAACCACTCATGCAAGAAAGGAAGCAGTTTGGTTGTAGAGATTGTGTTCAAGTGTGGGGTTAGTACATGGAGCTATAAAGATAGACTGTGATAGCCAAAGTGCAAGTTTCTTGGCAGAGAACTCTGGTTACCATTCAAAGACAAAGCACATTGATGTTCCGTATCACTTTGTGAAGGATATGATAGAAGACAAAAAGGTGTTTCTGGTAAAGGTGGACACTTTGAAGAATGCTGCAGATGCATTGACAAAATCTGTGAGCTCTGAGAAGCACCCTTGGTGTAGAGAAACAATGGGCTTTGCAGGGCTAGATAAATGACTAAGGTCTCCTGTGGCCCCTTATGGAAAGAAAACAACAAGTGGGAGAATGTTGGGTAGTGTTATATTCTTTCCATGACTAGCCATCCTATTTAACTGGGGGGTTAGAGGGGGGTGGGTAGCCCCCCTCTACGAGGTCTGGGGCAATGCCCCAAGGAAAATTTTTTTGGACCCTATATTAGGTTGGGTAGACCTACTTATGGTTTTGTGCATGATTTTCACACATGGTTTTGGACGCGATGGTTTTCAGTCCATGGTATTGGATGCTTTGGCATGTATATATATGTATTGTAACATTGAAAGGAACATAATGAAAAATCAAGTTGGTAGTCCCGGTTTTGGGATCCAGGGGAAAATATCTGTGTATATTTGTTTTATGTGTTATGATCTTGCCTTTTCTTATTTTCTATTTTTTAGAATTCGTATTCAGGTAATTTCTGTATAGGGTTAAAACCTACACATTTCCCTCCCTAAACTAGTTGCTCTCTTTTCCTTGTTTTGTAGCCCTAGAACCCTACCCTTTCTCCTCTTAAACTGGGATTTTCAGTCAAGTAAAGCCAACAACATGGCCAGTGAAAAGAAGAAATACAATAAGGGGGGACAAGTCTCAAGATATGAGCCAACTCATATGCAAGAGATCAATGCTTCATAGTTCATCAAGAGTTCATTTAAACAAGAAGGTTGCCTAAGGTTTTGTGAGAAAGCACAAGAGGTGGGCTACCATTGTGAGATGACTAGCCTATTTTCCACCAATTTCAAGAAGAACAAGACCACCATAGCAGGGATGGATTTCATAGTCTCAGTAGAGGTTATAGCTTCAACCACTAGTATCCCTAATCATGGATAAATTTGGTTTAAGGGGATGGATTTGGGCATTGAAAACTACAAAGTGTTCCCGAAACCATAGTATAAGGAAACCCATCTCATATCTTTCCTAGAAAGAAACTATTGGATAAATATACTCCTTTGATGAAGATGATTATGAAATATTTCACTTGTGAAGGCAGGTTCAACAGGTTGTAGTAGTATCACATCAGGATGTTGATGAATTTCACATGCATCAAACCACTAAACCTACCCAATTACTTGTTTATAAGCCTGGTTAAGATGACTGAAAAGGTGTAGACTAAAGGGAAAGATCATCAAGCAAGATTATTCCATCATGATTTGATAAAAACCATAGTTCTCCACCAACTCACACATGTCAATATGTCATGGGAAGCATTCTTGGAGGCAACTTCTCTCTTGCCCGTCTCTCATCAGTCCAAAAGCCTCAATACTCCTACATCATCTGGGCCACAAGGCCCTAAGCCATCTACCATACCATCAGTGACAAAAAGAAAGCCTATGGTAGAGGTTTCAAAAACATACAAGAAGGGTAAGAGGCTGGTTTTTTCCCTTGAGATAGAAAGAGACATGCCTACTCCTAGACCTATGACTAGGGCTCAAGCAAAAAGAGTGTCTAAGGAGGTTATCATTGAAGAAGTTCAAGCTGAAGCCATGAGAACTCAATCACTTAGGGATAGAGGAGATTCATCATTGCAGCATCATGAAGAGGTACCTCCGAAGGTAGGTATAACTGATCATGGAGACAAGAAAATAGAAGACATCATTAAAGAGTAGCAAGCACAAATCAAAGAGTTACAAGATGACCTTTCTAAAGCCAATTTCATGGTGGCTTTCCTGAAACAAGAGAATAGGAAACTGAGGTTAAGCCTAATGCAGCAGGGTAAATCACATGAAGAGCCTCCATCATCTAGCAAGGTAGCTGAGGAAAAAGGTATCGTAGTCATTGATGTAGAACAACAAGATGGAGACATACATGTATAGATAAGGAGACCTATAACGAGAGCCATGGCTAAGAAGGGACAACAAACAAAAAATCCCTCTCCTCCTCAAACCCTAAAAACATTTGATGAATCCATAATAGCTGAAATTGAAGAGGACAAGGAGTATTGGTTTGAGAAAGTGAATGTGCACCTAGAGAAGCTTGTGAGGAAGGCAAACAAAGACACTACCCTGCAGAGGCATATGGAAAGGCACTATTACATAAGAAACATGGTGTGCAAGAGTAGGGTTAAGAACATGAAGAAGAAGCTTAAGAAGACCCTAAAGAAGCTTAATGAGAGGGATAATCTTGATCTCTTTACTAATGTATCCTTAGTTGTTTGAATCCATGTCAAAAAATAGGAAACGAGATAAACTTTTGCAAAGGTTTTGAAAGTTTTGGAGTTTTATGTGCACTGGCAAAAAAGCATCCTACAGAAACGCAACGTGTGCACACTGCATTTTTTCCCAGAGGCTTCAAATGAAGATTGGAAAGCATGTGGAAGTGGATTTTAATTAGTAAATTCCATAAAGCTACTTGGGGTCATGTGTCAGCTCATGAATTTTCACAAAAAGGCCAAAAACCACTTATTTTTCACCTTTCTGGCACTGTTTTGGGTCATTTACTGTGCTTCGAGAGTACTTGTTTTCAAATCACTTTTGAGGAGCCTTAATGATGGAATTGGGGTGAATTAAAGGTCCAGGGGTGTAGTCGGCATTCTCAGCTATCTTCCTAGGTAATCAACAAAGTTAAAAACCACTTCAAGGTCATCAAAACATTAGCTGAAAGTCTCGTTGCACTTCTGCTAACATTTGCTGCTCTTCTGAAGCATTCGATGTGCTTCTACGGAGGAAGCCTTTTTCTACATTTTCGTGGTGTAGAGTTGATTTTTCTTGATGTAATTAGTGTCAAAATGTTTTACGTGATATATTTGAGTGTTTCAATGATGGTTAGAGTGAATATCTCATAATTATATGCCTTCAAAGTCATATTCAAATCAGTTAATGTAAAGGAGGAAAGTAGTTTTTAACTACTCATGATGTGGCAGTGGTTAGGTTGGATTAGGAAATCAGTTCCTAGGAAGTAGGTTTCGACCCTTGAGAGGGGGGGTGTTGTTTTTCATCTATATTTAGTCAGAATAAACTCATAGAGGGGGTTGGATTCTTGAAGCTCATCCCTTGGACTAGTGTACTAGACATTTTTGCAGAAATATATGCAATTGCAACTATTTTTATGGGATTCTTGTGATGTAGTTTGTGGCATTGTTTTTCTCCAGTTATCTTTATGAATTTGATAATTAAGTATTTCCAGAATCTATCTACATTCTTCTGGTGCCTACCTCTTAAGTTTTAAAGAAGATTTCATGATCAATATGCTATGTTTTGTTTGATATTTTCATATAAGTGTTTTTTCTTCTAAGCAAATGAATTCATACCTATATTCTCATTTTTCTTCTTCTTTCCCCATCACCATACTACAATGAAAAATTCACTTTGTGCCATTGATTATGCCTACCTTGCCTCATTTTATATATGCAACTGATAATTTGGGATACTTGACCTAGTTTTCAGACCTAGTGCTTCTGCCCAACAAATCCTAAATCAAACCCTACTATGCCAAATACCTAGCCTAAAATCCACATATTCTCCAGTAACTTCCATTGATTGTGAGGTTGTTTTAGAGAGATCCCTCTCTGATTTGGTAGGGCTAGCTGCTAAGTCCAAAGTTGGTTTGAGGTTACCTCCTTGGTTTCCTTTCTTAGCCTTGGGGCAGTGATGGACATCAAGGCTACCTTATTACATGGTCCACTTAAGGAGGAAGTATACTCGGAACAACCTCAGGGGTTTGGAGTACAAGATAGAAGGAACCATGTGTGTAGGTTGAAGAAATCCCTCTATGGGATAAAGCAAGCCCCTAGGGCATGGTATGAGAGGATTAATAACTATGTTACGAAGTTGGGATTTATAAGGAGCTATGCTGATCCAAACCTATATTTCAAGGTTGGAAAGGACATGCCACTTATTTTGGTATTGTATGTCGATGATCAATTTCTGACTAGTGCAAACCCTCTCATTGATCATTGCAAGAGGGAGTTGAATTTTGAATTTGAGATGAAGGACCTAGGATTGATGTATTAATTATTAGGTCTGAAGGTCTAGAAAAAGCTAGACAAAATTTTCCTCTCTCAAGGGAAATAAATTGTTAAGCTGTTAGAAAGATGCAGTATGGTGGAATGCAAGACTGTGTCTAGTACGATGGAACTAAGTTTCAAGAAGCTATTCAGAAGAGTTGTTGGTCCTGAATTAGAAAATCTTTCTGAATATAGACAATTTGTGGGGGCCCTAATGTTCTTGGTGAACTCTAGATTGTACATATGCGTCGTTGTAAATAATTTGAGTTAATTTATGATTGAGCCTCATCATGTACATTGAGTTGTTGCAAACAATATTCTAAGGTATCTTCATGGCACTATCTACTATGGAATGATATATATTGTCGGGAATTTGAGGCTACATGGATATTTTGATGATGACTGGGCTGGAAGTGCAGTGGATATATATAACACATATGGATGTTGTTTTTCTTTGGGATCTGTTGGAATTTCATGGATGAGACGAAAAAACAATCTGTTGCACTAAGCACCACAAAGGATGAATATATTGCAGTTAGTATGACCTATTTTCAAGCTATTTTGTTAAGGAATATATTACCTGAGATTTTTGAGCATGTGATGGATACCACCATCATTTATTGCAACAACCAAATTGGGATTCACCTTTCCGAGAATCTCGTGTTCCACGATCGATCTAAGCGTATTGATATAAGGTACCACTTTATCCGAGATATGGTACAACGAGGAGCAATAAGGCTCCAACACTCTAGGAATGATGAATAGGTTGTTGACATCCTAATGAAGCCCTTGGGGAAGGCCAAGTTCTTAACATTCTAAGAGAGACAAGGATTTGTGGAAAGAATCTCCCATGAGGGTCCTGTTTGAGTTGGACATTGAGCTCTGGGAGATCCTGCGGGGCTTGAGGTACTTCTTGGAGTTATATGAGCACAAGGTGAGTTGTTCACCTTCCCCTGTGGAGTATACCCCAGTTTATTGAGCATAGAGTTATGAGTGGTTCACCTTCCCCTATGGTTGATGACATATGAATAGGATGAGTGGTTCCCTTATCCTATGGCATATGAGCAAGATGAGTTGTTCACCTTCTCCTGTAGATACCCCAACATACATACTACCTTTGTAATGTGGGACTCTTGGGAAGTACCTATCATTTGGTCAATGAGTTGGGAAAAGTAATTAAGGACCATAACATTATACATGGACACATCATGTACTTTCGTACTCCCTGTGTCTAGGATGCATGGTGTTCAATAACTTGATCACTCAATATCAAGTCTGATTAAGGTTCTACCCTTGATTATGTGGAATGAATTTTGTCAATGGGAAAAAAATGGTAATGTATTGTGACTCATTCTCGATAAATCATTCTTATTATCTATATCAATCTTTAGTAGAGATGAGACAAGATGTAGAGATAATAGTTGATGATCAAGATAGTATGATGATGGATGGATATTCGTAGGTGGAATTTTGCCTAGTTGAGAGAGAGTGTTAAAATGTGCAACTAGGGCCAAATTCCACTTTGGGAAGCTCATTGACCTAAGATGATTTGGAAAAATTTCCTCTTTTCAAGTGGACCAAAATTGACCATGGAAGCACTGAATTTGAGTAAGGAAAAGTGTATTTTTGAAGTCAAGATCACATGTACACAATTTGTTAAGGTTAGACTTAGAGGCTAATTAGCCCTTGTCCAATGCCTATAAATAAATGATGCATCAACCTCATTTGAACACACTACTCACATACATCTTCTCTTCATTGGTTCGTACAAATTATAGAAATTCACATATGGTTACAGAAACTCATGTGTGGTTACAAAAATTCACTATTATAGGATATTCATGTATAGTTACAAGAATTCACGTGCTATTATAGGAATTCATGTATGGTTATAGGAATTCATGTGTGATTACAATAATTCACATATGATTGTAGGAATTCACTTAACAAGAATTCACTGTATTCGAGTGTGGTTATAGGAAGTGGTTATAAGAATTCACATTTATAGAAAGATCAGATTTGAATTTTGATATTGGTTTGGATTCCTTACAAAAGTCAAGTCACATTGAATTTGAATTTCATCATTGTACTCTATTGGATATTCTCTCTCTGTTGAACATTTGATATTTGATAATAAGAAGGATTGATTAAGGGTTTTTCCCTCTAGGGGTTTCTCCCTGGTTTGAGCCAAATATCTATGTTTTCTTGTCTTGAATTGTATTCTGAATTTTTATTATTTATGTTATATCTAAATTTATCGTCAATGTGAATTAATGGTTAATTTGATTGCTATTGAAATCTAAGTGGAATTGTCATTGGGCTATTAAAAGGACATTGAAGTAATTTTTGCAAGCACAAAACATACCATTATTATCTAAATTAACATTATATATATATATATATATATATATATATATATATATATATATATAATTATATATATATATATATATATATCAAGAAGATCTATTTTTAAAATCATCTCATCTAGTGCATTTTTCCATTGTAAAATAAGGCTGCCCCCTTGAAGGAGCTTTCTTTCATTCTTCTATCTAATTCTCAAGGCATATAGTTAATTCTCTTTCTACATTCAGGCTATTTGAGTGTTTTTTGCCTAACATCCTTCAACTCCCATGTTTCTTCCTCATGGTTGTAAGATTCCATTGGACCTTACTCTATTCTCGAGAAACACGACCTTCTTTTCAAAGAAGCACATTAGTTGTACCTAAATATTCCCTTCTTTTTTTAAAGGACGAGTAAGAGTTTTAATATTAATAAAAAGTTGTGTTATGGGCTACAATCCTTACACAATTTTCTGACTTTTGACAAAATAGGAGATTATCATACCTTACAAAGAGATTTTGTAGCTTTGAAGCTGCAGTTCCTTACTGTACTGAAAAAATGACTACTAAAAACATGATAGAAATATCAAAGGAATAAGATATATTTACATGGTAGCATTGATATTCAAAATTTTGACAAATTTTGTCACCAACCAAGACCATCCACTTCGACTATAACTAGCATTGACCAATACCAACATCAACAACCACAACCAACAGTGTCAGGCTCCTGCAAGCAACAAGGCCATTTTCTTTCCACAACAACACTAGAGCCATCTCCCCCCAAGTTAGGTTGAGTGGCGCCAAACACCAATGATGAAACCTTGGAACTTAGGGAATTAAACTCCTCATGCATACCAGTCATCATTTTCTCCAAATCAATGTGACGTTTGAGAAGATTGGATTCAAGAAATATCTAAAAGGGGAGCCTCTGCCTCTCAACAATGTTCTCCAACTGCTGGATAGATACCAGGAGCACTTTAGTCACTTCTAGAATCTTGTTAAACAACATGTTGGCGTTAATTTTTTTTTTTTATTTGATGGATGATACACCACCATTGAGAGGAATCTCTACAACCAACTGAATAAAACCCAAATAAAATTTATCCATACTCCAAAATCGACAGAGGTTAACTAAACTTTACAAATTTGAGGCGAATAGTATGATAAATAAACAGGATTGAGACCCTGCCATGAGCCCAACTGAGACAATGTTTCTAAGGTCATGTCTAAATCCCTAACAATACATATAGTTCATGGCTAAAGAATGTTGCAAAAGGGAATTAGTAAAGACATCTCTCTACTCAATGAAGGAAACTCTAAGACCAAGGAAATCCACCACAAATTCTACTTAATCTAGATTAAATACCCTGAATGTCTTGTACCAGAGATGGGAAATATAGCAAACCACTTGTTAATGCAGATGAGACACTGAGAGGAAGCCCATGGGATCCATGGCTGGAAAAGAAAAGGTTGTTAGATCCCAAGGCCCTTCCTTTTCATAATTCAGGTTGAGGAATGTAGAATTTCCCACTGTAGATCACCTGATAATGCAATACACTAAAGCAAAATACTTGATCTACTTCTACAAACAAACTTGCGGAAGCTTAATCGATTTGAACAAGATCAAATAGAACAGATATAACTGAGAATGAGAAATCAATCACACATGAACACAGAAGAATACTCTGGGGAAAGCCTCAGCTAAAAATCCCAATCTTTGTATTATCATACAAGTGGAAAACATGTTCGGATTACAAAAAGCATCAACTCATAATCTATCCTTCTCTCAGTACAATCCAACAATACAACTCACAGACTGAATAGACACAAGATATGCCTTCCCTCAGCCCTCCAAGCTTCCCATTTCCTTGCACAGTTTTCGTTGGGGTCCAATGCTCCCACCTATGTGAATTGGCCTCATCACACACTCATCAAACCCTAAAGTAACTGCGCAATATCCAAGGAATGAATTCCTTCTACGTGCAAGAGATATCCTCCATGGAATATTTCTACAACTGATAGTACATTGTCCCATCATCTGATCTCAATTGGGTATCTATCTGAACTGACATGCATGAGTTATTTATGAGAGAATATTTAGTTATCTGAAGTGCAACAGTTACATGCATGCATGCATTAACTAACTGAACTCACAATTAGTTCAACAAACTATTTGAACTAATCTAACTGGACATAACTCAGTTAGTTGAGATAACTAATTACAACTCAAAGTACAACTCATCCTGATCTCCTTTAATCAAGCGATAGCTTCCTCAATCAATGGAGAAACTATTGCATGTCTTCACATAGACTTCATGTTTGATTTTCTACAACTAATTAACTCAAGATGAATTAATTAATTATTTTACAAACAACTGCTAAGATCAAATTCGAATTTTAATTCTTAATTTTAGTTTAGGGACTAACTAAAATTGGAATGTATTTGTTACACAACAATTTGTCACCATCCCTGCTACCCCTCTCCCACATCTTGGAGGACTCATTCCAGGACCTATGAGAAGTGACATGGCCTACAAACACTTGCATTACATTCCTCTGAACATGAGCTTTATTTGCCCTGAAGACATCTTGATCCGAATTTAGACAGGAACGCAACAAATTACCAAGATAACCATATACACAAAGATGCAGCGGAAATAATACTTCATTTCATTAATGGAAAATACTGAAACATGCTTACAATAAGAAATGGAAATAAACTAGCTAGGGCGATGGTAGCTTATCTCTGAGAAGAGATGTGATGGCTACATGCCTCTGAACTGTGTTACAATGAGGCTCGAAGGCCTATTTATTGTTGAGAAACAATGAAAAAACCTTAACATTCCAAAACCTAACCCTAGGAGATGAAACGCCAAACTGTGGGCCCCGTTTGGGGGTAAGTTGGTACATCAACTTCCCGGGGTCGTAACTTTAGCATATGATCTCCGTTTGACGCATACAATAGCTCAATAGAAAGATCTATTCGAGCACTATCATTGTTGGAATGGCAACACTGGTCCATGTTCCATGGACCCATGTTGCCCCTGGATTCCCCAAAAAACGTCGTTTAGGGCCTCAAAACGGCTCCGGAAGTTCAGGACCCGAAAAACTGCTAAAAATAGTAAGTTGTGCTACAATTAAGGAAACTGAAAATGTTGAGAAAGAAAATGGTGGGGGTCCAGGTGGACTTGGCAGGTGGCCACCAATATCCACCTGGATCATTCCTCCCCCCTTAGGAAGCAATGGTCCCCATTGCGTTGAGCTCCTCCATGAGATGAGAAAACTTCTGCTGAACCACTTGCCCTGCTGAAGGAGTTGGCCTGCTTTGACAACTCGATACAGTTGGATATTCTGTTGGCGAGTGTTCTTGATCTGTGTGTCCATGATCCGATCAGTTGCAGCTTGTTCCATGCAATCTGGATTTAATTCTGTGGGTTGGAGCTGTTCTGCAATGTCGGATGTGTCTAGTAATGGTGGAAAGTTTGGCCGAAGGCGGTCCACATTGAACACTGGGTGCAGGCCAAGGAATGGGGGAATGCTGAGCTCAAATGCATTGTCTCCCATAGCCTTAGTAATGGTGTAAGGACCATATCGCAGTGGTCCTAATTTCCGATAGGCTCCAGTAAGGCGTTCCTTTTGCAAATGCAACCAGACTTTGTCGCCCACCTGAAACTTGTGTGGCACCCGATGTTGATCATGTCGCTGCTTGTACTTGGCATTTGATTTCTCAAGAATGTCATGGACCTGCTGGCAAATATGTTGGATGCGCTCAATGAAGCTGGTGGCCTTATCTATTTCGGACTGGACATGAGCTGAATTCATGTGAGTAGATGCAAGTGGCATGGCCACATCAATGGGGCATAGTGGCTGGAATCCCAAACCCACCTGAAAAGGGCTATGGCCAGTGGAGCTGTGAAGAGCTCGGTTGTAGCTGTGCTGAACATAGGGAGGCTCTCGTCCCATGTGCGTGGATGCTTTTAGTTATACATGCACAGAATGTGCACAATCATCCTATTGACAACCCCTCTGTCTGGCCATCAGTTTGAGAATGGAAGGCTGTGGACTTAGTGAGTTTGGTGTCCAGCATCGGCCAGAGACTAGACCAAAATGTACCGAGGAACCTGCTGTCCCGATCTGAGATGATAGACTGTGGGATCCCAAAGTGTACCCACACTCGTTCAAAGAAGAGTTTAGCAGTGGCTTCTGCTGTGATATTCTTCTTGTAGGCCGCCATAATGGCCATCTTTCAGAACCTGTCGACGACCACAAAAACACAGTCATTTCCATGCTTAGTGGAAGGAAGGCCCGACATGTAATCCATAGAGATGGATTCACAAGGTTGACTAGGGGTAGGCAATGGGGTATAGAGGCCGTGCTTCTTAATGGCCAGTTTGGCAATGGCACATGCAGTACATGATCGGATGTACTTCCCAACATCCTGTCTAAGATTCGGCCAATAGAAATAATTTTGCAGTACTGCCACTGTTTTCTCGACCCCGAAATGCCCAGCAGCCCGACTGTAGTGTGCTTCCCAAATCATCTTGGCACGCTCGCTTGAAGGAACACAGAGGTGACCGAGGTGGCATAATAGGCCATCCTGGAGGTGAAAATCTGCAACCTGCCGACCCTCCAAGAGTGTCTGGTATGTGTGGCCGAATTCTGGGTCGCTTTTGTAGAGAAGTGGCCAATCAGAAGTCTCGTGCCCGCAAGAGTTGAACACGGTGGTTAGCGCCATGATCGGTGGTCGACTGAGGCAATCTGCAACATTATTGGTGTTGCCCTTTTTATACTTGATATTCAAGTGAAACTGTTGCAGGTATGTA
>APFE031265333.1:2129-21208 GCA_000404065.3 Pinus taeda
GGAATCATGATTAACATTTCTTTTGTTCTCATCATGAGTTTACTTTACTACCCTTTCACCCTTAGTGACCATTTCTTGTAGCAACTTATTCATATTTATCTTCAATTCATCCATGTTTGTCTTCAAATCTGTCTTCAAATCATCCATGTTTGTCTTCAAATCTGTCTTCCAATTGTCCATCTTAGCTTCCACGCCCTTTATCTTAGAGTCCATGCCATTTATCTTGGCTTCTGTTAGCTTTTGTGAGGCTGACAGTTTTTGCACTTGGTCTTGTAATTTTGATATATCATGTAGCATTTCTTCCTCTTCTTCATGAGTCATGCTAGAGCTTTCAGGTTCCTTACTAGGTGTTTGAATTTTCTTTCCTTGGGGCATCAGTTACCGATAATAATGCTCTACTAGCCCTTCGAATTCCTTCAAAATAAATTTTCAAACCAATCTTAAGCAAAAATTTAAGAAAATATACACACCTTTTTTTGTGTAGGAGCTCGATATTGCCTCTGATGTATATCTGTACTTTCAGAACATACAGTTCTAAAATTGTGCCCTGTGGTAGCCCTCTGCGTCCTCTTTCTAATGCCACCAGTCTAACCCCAATTGGATTCTCCAATGAAGAGTTATGCCAAATCTCCCACAGTGACCTGATTATAGACCTTTTTAGAAGAGCGAACTTGTATGAAGTTCTACGTGTCAATATTTGGAATTCTGGTTCTAAACACTATCTAGATGAAACTACAGTCCATCCTATTTTTGTAACTTTTTGTGAAATTTCAATCCGATGCTCAGAGAGAAAGTTATGATGATTTTCCCTAGGTCGCTTGTTTGGAATGTAATTCAAGACTCTGCAAAAAGACCAACTTCTGGAGATCATATCTCCGCAAATATAGCACGAAAAGCTCTGAAATTCAGACCCAAGGTTTAGCGTGATTTCTTCTCAAATGGGTTTTTTTTACAACTTCTGAAATGTCACAGAAAAAACGTTATAGCGAAAATTCCACGATGACCTGTTTGGAGCAGCGAAACCATAGAATCCAAAGCTCTGATACCAAATGTTATGAAACCAGCTCAAGAAAAGATAGAAAAGATATATCAACGCCTTAAAATTCAGCCTCTTCGAGTGGGAAACCTCCTTTACATTACATAAATGAATAATTCTTGGATGATGCAAATGACAAAACCTTCTTTCTATATATAGGAGTCTAAGGAGTCACAATATAACCCAGCCGGCCTAACAATAATAATACAAACTCACAAAAATAACAATAGAGGGATTCTATGGGGCACAGTAATAACAATATGAGGGAAATAGGGGCACAACAATATTAATAAGGAGTACAACTACCATAGTAATGGGGTAATCACTAGTATTATAGGGACCCAACATGGGAGCATTAGGCCAAAATGCCTGGAAGTGAATGAATATGAGGGTGTGTCACAAAGTGTCAGTGAGTGCTAGTTGTCATGCCATGGAGGGAGTGACAAGGTATGCTAAGCACAGGAAATGCATGCCAGGGAATATTATGGAATTTCAAGAAGTTCTATAGTGTGCTAGGTAGTTATGGGGTGTGCTAACATGTGCCAAATAGTTCTAAGGCATGCTAGGTACTAAGACATGCTAGGATGTGAAGGGTGCCAAATTATGCCAATATATGTCAAGGAGTTTTAAAGCAACAAAAGGAATAACCAAGATAAAATGTAAGAAAATGAAAACATAAGAGGGTTAATAAGTCGAGACTTTATATTCTTTCAAAAGGGGCATGCTAGGCACACTAATAATATGTTTCAATACATGCCAAGTGCCAATGTCTACCAAGTAATAATGTTTATCAATCCAATGTTATGCCAAGGTGTTCCAAGGAATGCTAGGGACTATAGGGGATGAAAACACATGCTAGGGAAGTGTTATGCTATGCTAAGGCATGCCAACAAGTTCTTGGGCATCCTAATCATTGCAAGATATTCTTGGTACAAAGATGTTCCAAGACATGCAAGGTGCCAAGGAATGTTAGTGTACTGTTCCAAAGCATGTTAAGGTGTTCCATGAGTGTTGAGGAGTGCTAGGTCTCTCTCATTAATAGAATTGATAGAGTTTGATCATGTATTAAATAATATAGTTCCTACACACACTAGTGGAAGTATATAAAGGAAATTTGCTAGATAATAAACCTATTAGAGATTAATGATGTGTTGACTCATATGAAAACTATATTCTTATGGCTTGGGGGAAATGATACACACTAATTACTTATTAACAAATTTACTGACTATAACCACTATGAGTTTGGACAAATAATGAAAAGGACTCCATAACAATGGTCTTAAATTATAATCTTTTGGCAAAAAATATAGTAGCAGGTACATAGTGTCATAAAAAGCTCATTGGAATGACCAATGATGACGAACATGTTTTGAACATCACCAAAAGCAACCAAAAAGAGCATTGGTGAGGGTCAATAAAATATTGTCACTAGAAGTGTCACCAAAGAGAGAATTAGTGATGGGCCTTTAATGACCCTCACGATAAGTGTCACTAAAGAGGGAATTAGTGATGGGCCTTTAACAAACCTCACCAAAAGTGTCATTGAAAATGGCTTTGGTGACAAACCTTAAAGGACCATTACTATATACACTTACAATGATGTTTTTTTAAGGACTGTCACCATATGCGACATTGGTGATAGACCTTAAAGGTAAATCACAGGAATGACCCTCACCAATGAACTTTTTTCTTGTAGTGAGGAAATGGAGCACATGGGTTGTTTGTTTAGAGAAGGAGTAGCCTCCAAATTGTGGAGCACTTGGAAGGTATGCTTTTGACAAGAAATTTAGTGGATTTTTAATAATAATTGTAACCTTTTCTGCATTGTGAATTCAAAGAAGATAAAGGATTTTAATAAAATGTGCAAGAATTGAAAAAGGAAGCTCAATTACTAATAATTGTCATTTTTCTATGCAGGAAGACGTGGAAGCAAGGAGTTGTCGTCCAAAAGAGAGAAGCAGAGGAAGAATAACTGCTGTCCCTCCAGAGGGGAACTGAATGCGAACAAGATCGAGCAAATCAGAGCTGAATAGTCCAGGAAAAGAATGCGGGATACTGAGTCAGCGAACACAAGAAAGAAAGGGGAAGGATTAACCGATTGGAGAATTTTACTTATCTCTGATTATCTAGATACCTCCGTCATTAATTTTTTATAAAGGAACAACGTCATTCAGCAAAGAACAACTGTTTGTGTAATTTTAAGTTTCAGAAAAAACTTTGATCATCGAGTCTCACTGAGACCTAGTTTGTTATACTTGTGTTGATGCGATTAATATAAAAGAATTGGTGTTTATTTCATCTCTGTGTCTGGAGTAACCTAAGGCGGTGTACCATTGGTAGCTAAGGGCCCGACTCCGAAGGACACTTGCTTTTGTATCACTATACTGTGATTTGCATGTGGTTTGTTTATCTTTATTACCCAGTAATCTGATACATCTTTCATATGATATGCTATGCTCTGTTATGATCAATATATGAATGATTTCTCCATGTAATAACTCTGCATGGTACAATTGGATCTATTCAAGGTTGAATTGCATCTTTAATCAAATATTTCTATAACAGAGTGTCGATATGAATTTTACTGTCATTGGATCCATGTGAAATAATATTTGTGGGGTTTGAAAGTAATGTTACTCTGTTTAGAAACATAGTTATATCATCCATCATTCTGAGATTACTATATTAGTATAGAACATGTATATATGGTTGATGCTTTCTGTTCCATAATTCATCAAGGAATGTTGTTCCATAAAGTCTATTTTATTTGGTTTGCTTGAAGAGAAAATCAGAGTGAGAATCAGTTGGTTTTAACTCGCGAGATTTAGTTCTTTCAATTACTATTCCATTTTATTATTGCTGTTCCATTTTACTGCTGTTCCATTTTATTACTGATGTTCCATTTTACTGTTGTTCCATTTCCATTTTTCTGTTGCATTTTACCTTTTGCCATTTTATTTACCTGCCTTTGTTGTTTTGGTGTGAGAGAAGGTCTAAGGTTGTAGTGGGCCTCAGCAAGACGCTGCTTAGCTCCCAGACCTATAAGTCCATGCTCTAATTTCCTTTCTTTATCAGTTTCTAGAGGGATGGGTTATTGCTTCCGCACCCTTGACTGATCAACTGTCTTGTGTGATTCTATCTTTTGGATTAGTTTAGTTATAGCTTAGCATCTGTTTTCTTTTGTATCTTCTGAACACTATACTACTAAGCATTACTCGGACAAATAGCCTCAGATTGAGCTACTCTTTGCAATAACAAAACGTTCCCGGATTGATTTATGAATGTGGAATAATTAGAGGTGTGAGAGACCCTAGTTATGGCTCTACATTTTGGCGTCGTTACCGGGGAAGGAGTATAGCCATTTTCCCTTTACAGAGTAGTGCGTAAATCTGCTAGGGGGGATTTGGATCTTAAAAATGGAAGGTAAGAACCCGCGTACGGAGCATGTGAAAGCCCTGCTCCACCGTCCGCTCTCTTAGCAGAATTGCTGGTTGAATAGGATTTAGTAGTTTTTAGAGTGCATGAATAAGTAGAAAAATCTAGAAAAGAATATCAAACCTCCAGCCAAACCTGAAAAAGCCAAAGGGCCGGTGACCCTTGGCCGAACAACCTTCATAGACAAAATCTATAGGAAAACTGAATCTCAGCCGTTGATAGGCCTCAGAAAGATCAATTCTAAACAACCTGCTAGATCCCTTCAGGCCATAGCATCACCATCTGGAGCCTTTGCTGAGGTGCATAGTGAGACTTATGAACAGGACTTTCAAGAAATTGAAAATTTAGTGTCAGAACGACTGCAGGAAGGGAATTTAAGCAACCTTTGTGAAGGAGAAGGGGAAACAGGGGAAATAGGAGAACCAAAGTCTCCTTCTAGGATAATCCAACTGTTGAACAGCCCAGATAAGGGGAGCGCGGTCAAAATTAATATTGAAGGCACCCCATTCCCTAAGATAGAAATTCCAGATAAGGGAAGTGTCATTAAAACAGTCCCTGCCAAGGCCGTTCCTTCTCAACCTAGGAACACCCTCCTAGAAATTCTGGAAGGTTATTGGAACATATTTGATCCTATGGCGCAGAATCAGCCAAACACTCAAACTTCTACATTGCAATATCCTATAGTAGATTTTGTTGCAAATGCACCCATGAAAGTAATCCCTCTTCAACACATCTCGACATTTCATGGAATTACATCAGAGGACCCTGATGCATTCCTATTTGAATTCGATGTGCTATGTAGGGGATATGATTACACCACTGACCCCCAGAAATTAAAATTGTTCCCCTCCACTTTGAAAGGGGCAGCTCTGAGATGGTTTATGGGTTTGGGTGGTGGAGTCATAAATAACTGGGAGCAAATGAAAGAATCTTTCCTCAAGAAATATCAGGATTACTGTAGGTTGAGAGAACTAAAAGATGAAATTTTCCAAATGATGGACAGACCAAATGAAACTTTAGAGGAATACGTAGAATGTTTCCATTATAATTTACAGAGATCCCCCTATGCATCAATACCTCTGCCTAATAATGTGTTGAAAATTGCATTGATTAGAGGCATGAAAGAACAATGGATTGAAACATTGAATATCATGGGAAAAGGGGATATTTATCAAGAGAATTTTGCTGACATCATTGATTTATGCATCAGGAGTTCAAGAGGCAGCACAAGGATAAAACCAACAGAATATGATCGGTTCGTTAGAGATAACAAAATATCAACAGAAGGAGTAACACGTGTAGAACTTGGGAATTGATTAGAAAATTTTAAAACTGATATTCTGGGGACATTAACTACAGAGCTTGATATTGTGCAGGCTAAACAAAAGCAGATGGAGGCGGAACAAAATCTGGCAATTTTCTGCCCCCGATGCAGAAGAAAACATAGCCACAAGGAATTTCCACTAGATGCAGTTCAAACATGTGCTATCTGTACGAAATATCACCTTACTGAGAGCTGCCCCTCACTTCCTGGATTGAAGGCAGTATACAAGGAAGTGGAAGAAGAACCAGGGCTAGCATACTTTGTTAACCAGTGTCGCCAATGGCAACCTAGGAAATCTGGTATGTTTTCGGACCCAACCTCTTCTTTCCAGCCTCCGCAGTATAATGCTCAGCAATATGGTATGTGGCAAAACCAATCTACACCCCCATTTCCAAACTGGTCATCACAACCGTTTCCTTCTCCAAATCCATGGATGAATCAGATAGGCCAATTCGGCTGACCAAATTTTCCTTACACCCCACTGTATTGGCAGAATAACTCATATCCTCCACAATGGATTCCCCCTACTTCACAAGGTTCACCCTGGCAGACAAATTGCCCAAAATCGACATATCATCCAACAGGAACTATTCCACTCCCTCAACCGACTCTGCCAGCCTTACAACAAAACCTCCAGTCTAATCTGAGACCGCAACTCCCAGCCCAACCCAATCCCAATCCTAATAATAGACCTGTCCAATCCCTCCAAATCATAGAAACATCAGAAATCGGACCTGACCTAAGGGAGTGCAATGATCTTCAGTTAAGATCTGGATGTATAATAGAAACAGAGGGAGACAAAACAGTTCACATTGAAGATTAGTTACCAATAGAACAACCACTATAACAAGAGGGTGTAAATAAAGAATGGACCCATCATCAAGCAAGTACATCCTCTCCTCCTTTCCCGGAACGATTAGTCATACCACGACTGGTACAATATCTAGACTTTGACATTCTGGGAGAGTTACAAAACCTGTACATAAAAATTTCATTCCTCCAAGTCATTCAAGATATTCCTATATACGCAAAAACTATAAAAGAACTGTGCATAAAAAAATCAAGGAGGAATACAACCACTAACCCAACGGTCCAAGTAGTCGGTACTTTATCTGACTTGTTATCAGGAAAAGAGACACCTATCAAATATGAAGATCCCGGAAATCCAATTGTAACTGTCCAAATCTATGGTCAAACCCTGACTAATGCTTTAGTTGATCTAGGAGTTGCAATCAATATTTTGACAACCTCTACCTGCCAAAAGCTTGGCATTACATCAGTAGAACCTACTTCTACTTTTCTAGAATTGGTAGACAGATCTGTAGTTCGACCGGAAGGTACTCTATACGATGTCATGGTTTCTGTAGATTCCTGGGAATATCCAATCGATTTCCTGATAATTAATCCAAAAACCCGACTGGATGGACATCCGCTAATACTAGGAAGACCTTGGCTTGCTACTGCCGATGCCTACATTGGTTGTCAGCAGGGAAACATGAGCATAACTAAAGGACCAGATGTTAGAAATCTAGTTCTATATCCTCCAGCACAGCCAAGCCTTCCAATGATCAAAACTAATCAGTATCCTGTGTCATACCTTACTAACAATATCATATCCCCATTGACTGTGCAGAAGGCTTTAGATTTTAAGGACCAAATAGAAGATGATGCCATCAATAACTTCATTAGTCAACCTGAATCTAGATCTCACACACAGTGTTTCATGATAGAAGCAGCATTTGATAATGAGCTAGAAGAAGACCCTTTGAAAGATACACATGACCAAACAATACCAGTGACTGTCGTTGCCAACACTAAAGTAGTAGAAATTGAACCTGGTAAGATTCTAAATATCAATGCCAACCTTACACCAGACCAAGAAACAAAGCTCGTTAATCTGTTACAAGAATATCAAGGAGCATTTGCGTGGGATTACCCTGATATGAAAGGGATTGATCCCCAATTATGCACCCACCGCATCTATATAAAAAAAGATGCAAGACCTGTTTGTCAGCCGCAAAGAAGACTCAACCCCCATCTAAAAGAGGTAGTAAAAGCCGAACTTTAGAAACTTTTAGATGTTAATTTTATCTATCCTATCTCCAACAGTAAATGGGTCTCTCCCCTGGTGGTGGTACCCAAGAAAAATGGAAAATGGAGGATTTGTGTGGATTACAGGGAGTTAAATAAAGCCACACAGAAGGATCACTTTCCTCTCCCATTCATAGACCAAGTATTGGACACTTTAGCAGGAAAGAAATTCTTTTCTTTCCTGGACGGCTTCAGCGAATACAACCAAATCCAAATTGCCCCTGAAGACCAGGATAAAACTACCTTTACTTGCCCTTGGGGAACGTTTTCCTATCGAGTTCTACCCTTCGGCCTATGTAATGCCCCTGCTACATTCCAAAGGGCTATCCTTAGCATATTTGCATATTTAATAAACGATGGACTTGAGGTGTACATGGATGACTTTACACCATATGGAGATGATTTTGACCCAGCTTTAGATACCCTGGAAAAGGTCCTACAATGTTGTATCAATACCAGGCTTTGTCTGAGCCAGGAAAAATGTTACATGATGATGACAGAAGGGCTCATTCTAGGGCACTATGTTTCAGCAGCTGGCATCCAGGTAGACCCGGCTAAAATCCAGATTCTTTTGCTTATCCCTACCCCCACTACTCAAACAGAGGTACGCAGTTTTCTTGGATTTTCTGGGTATTACAGACGATTTATAGAACATTACTCACGTATTGCTGCACCTCTATATGCTCTAACTGGCAATGCTGATTTCTTGTGGACAGAAAAATGCAACCAGGCTTTTAAGGAATTGAAGAAACTTGTATCACCAACCCCAGTCCTTCGAGGACCAAACTGGAATTTACCATTCCAAATCTCATCTGATGCCTCGGATACAGCAATTGGTGCAGTCCTGGGGCAAGAGGAGGACAAAAAACCATATGCTATCTACTATATCAGCAAAAATTTATCCTCTGCCGAACTCAATTATACTATCACTGAAAAGGAATTCCTGGCTGTAACACATGTTGTTAACAAATTTAGACATTATATCACAGGCTATCCCGTTGTGTTATATACAGATCATTATGCTATCAAATATTTGGCAAATAAACCTGTTACGAATGCTAGAATAACCAGATGGTTGATCTTATTGCAGGAGTTCAATATCACAATCAAGGATCGACCTGGCAAGGAGAACCCGGTAGCCGATTTTCTCTCACGAATACTGAAATCAATTGAAACAACAGCAGTGGAAGATCAATTTCCTGATGAGCACCTATTTGTTGTTGCTGTTCGAACACCCTGGTATGCTGATGTTGCCAATTACCTTGCAGTAGGTAAGCTACCAAAACACTTAACCCCTCAGGAACGTAAGCAGATTGTTCAGAAGAGCACTCGATTTTTGTGGATTGGAGGCCATTTTTCCACACAGGGGCAGATACGCAAATTAGGAGGTGTATTCGAGAAGATGAAATCTTCGACATTTTAAAAGCTTGCCATGACGGACCATGCAGGGGACACTTTGCTGAAAAGAGAACAACACATAAAGTATTGCAGACGGGATAATATTGGCCTACAATTTTCAAAGATGCGAAAAAATTTGCACAAGCCTGTGACAGCTGCCAGCGAGCAGGACGACCTGGCCAAGCAGACGAAATGCCTCTGAGACCACAATTGGTCATTGAACCATTTGAATGATGGGCTCTTGACTTCGTCAGGCCCATTAATCCATCATCAAATCATAGGACATACATTCTGGTGGCGACAGACTATGTTACTAAATGGGTCGAGGCTGAATCATTGCCTAACGCTACAGAAGACTCTGTAATACAATTCTTGTTCCATTTGTTTGTACGTTATGGACTTCCGAGAGAACTAATTACAGATGGTGGCCACAATGTTGGGAATAATAGCGCAACACTTACAATTACATGTCCAACATAGACACTATCTCATACGCCGCAGCAATGGACAAGTAGAAAGTAGTAATAAGGTAATAGAATCAATTTTAACAAAAACCATTGCATCGCATAGGCGTGATTGGGCTGCCCGACTACCTGAGGCACTGTGGGCCTATAGAACCACATGGAGAAGTACTACAGGCTATTCGCCTTATCAATTAGTGTTTGGAAAACAACCGATCTTCCCCATAGAATTCGAAATCCAAACACTACGAACTGCACAGGAAGTCAGATTAGATCTGAGTGAGGCACAAATCAATCGATTACAACAGATTAATGAATTGGACGAAATCAGGCTCTCTGCATTACAAAATACAACATTGATTCAAAAGCAGCGAGCTAAATGGCATGATGCACTTATCAAGAACAAAGTCTTTCATGAAGGAGACTGGGCTCTGTTATACGACTCTCGGTTTCAGGACTTCCTGGGGAAACTCCAGACTCGATGGTTAGGACCATACGAAATCCAGAAGGTACATGACAATGCAACCCTTACTCTGATCACAATTGACAGTTCTGGATATGCATTCAAAGTAAATGGCCATCGAGTTCGTCTCTATTAAAAGCCACTCACTCAGGAATCCTTCTATCAGCAGCTATGACAAGATACTGATATGGAAATTTTAGGAGAGGAAGCGAAATATTCCTCACCTATAATTTAAGGAATTCATTTTTTCATAACTTGTACATAACATCTTGTGTGATTTTGCTGTTCCTTTGCAAAAAGGAACAACACTTGTGTGTTTTTGTTGTTCCTTTTCAAAAGGAACAACACTTGCGTGTTTTTGCTGTTCCTTTTCAAAAGGAACAACACTTGTGTGTTTTGCTATTCCTTTTCAAAAGGAACATCACTTGAGTGTGTCTGCTGTTCCTTTTCAAAAGGAATAGAATTTGAGTGTCTTTGTTGTTCCTTTCTCAGAAGGAACAACATTTGCGATTTTCCGTTGTTCCTCTCAAAGAAACGACATCCTATGAATTTATCTGTATGGATTCTTCTCTGAGGAATTCCATCGGCATGTTTTTGCTCTTATTGAGGATGCTTTGCATCCATGTTCTCCTCAGTCTTTTAGATACAAAAATGAACTTATGCGATGAACATAAACCATGATATACCAAAGTCAGCACATCATAAATCACCATCACTATAAAGCCTACTATGTATAAGAGGACAAGGGGGGGGACATTAACTTTTCATCTTCGCTGTCATTGTCTTATTACCGGCACCCTCGTTGGTGATATTTATCATGACGATTTCCCTAAAAATATTTCTTGATTATTACTTAGGAGTAAGAACAAAAGATTTATATCTGTCTGTTGGGATGATAATACTTCTTCCACCATTCCCCGCTCTTAAGGAGTGCGGAACCACCCTTATGTGGAAATAAACAAAAAAGAGAGGTTCTCTGCAAAAACAAAAAGAAAATATGAAAATTGTCAAATGCAGGATAGGGGGTCTCATTGAGAGCCAACCTACCATGATCATAAGGATGGAAGTGAAGTGGCATTCCCATTACGGCCACCACACCAGGGATATGGTCCGAAGGTATATTAACAAGAAAACCTTGGAACAGGGGGTCTCATCACGAGCCGACCTGTCCACGTTTCGCGCCTACCTTGTGAATGGCATTATGGCTATCTGGTTACCAAGCCAGCATAATGGCCTGCATTTTGACAAAGCACTATTCAAAATATACACAAAGGATCATGGTTCCGGAGGGTGAAATAAACAACTCTGCCAAGGTTATGAACACCTGTTGGCAGCAGAGCTCTGTTAATGGCATAGAAGTCGTAATGGTTACACCAACAGGTATGATATTAAATTTTTTTGTCTCTTATATCCTTTGAATAGATCATATGTCATACCCCGATGTATATATGGCATGAATATTCATTACCACCAATCATGGCAACGAAACTGACAATGACCACTGGATTTCGTACGTTTGACAGACGTCCCATCCCCCGGCCTCTCATTATATCACGCGGGCTCTTATGTAAAACGTGATCTACCATTTTGCCTCGATTTCGGAATTTCATTGTTTTTCTAAAACATGGCATAATTTCATATGATGTTCTTTATGACTTGACTTCCGACTGGCTGCTACTCCTCTCTTTGACGGCTGGGGACAGCCTATCAGATCGCGGGGGGGAGGTAACCTCATTACTCCATGGATTACGTGGCTGCACACCATTTGGACGAGATAATGTAGGAAGGAATGACATGGTTTAACGGTATGATGATTCCATTTTACGGAAATTGCCGTCCACGATCCTTTTTCGTTGCATGCTCTGTGATCTTTTCCAAAATTTGGCAACGATCATCCTCTCTGCATCGCAAAAACCACAAGAAGTTGTTGTTCCATTAAGAATTCTGAGTAGAATCATGGGGGGAAAGACAGTCCGAAGCGAACCTCACGAGCTGACAGTCTCCGCTGGTGCCCACAAAATCCTGGAAAACACAGGGTGGTTGAATTATTTCAGCCGCCTGCAAGAATCAAATGAAGCAGTGGCGTTGGAATTCCTGCAAAATTTGCAGGAAAATTACTCTATACTAGGAGGAAAGCAGATAGCGGTCACGGAGGATATCATCGCAGAAGTCTCGGGACTACGAGCTGCTGGACCTATATGGACGCTGAAAAAGGAAAGATTACAAAAGGCTATGGAAATTTTCCAGGACGAAGGCCAAAGCTTGATAGTCAAAGGGAAAGGAGTTCTGCTGGCAACTCTAGGGGAACCCTGGACCGAGCTAGCAAAGACAATGCAGAGTTATATCACCTGCGAAGGGAGGAAAGACGTGGTAAGACCTCGTCACCTGAAACTTTTAGCTGTTTTAAAGGGAAAATGTTCTGTAAATCTCCCTCCACTTTTAAATTCATTATTACATGATGCGGCCCGGAGCCTGAAGAAGGCCTAGCACATAGATGCAGTTGTTAGCCACCATTGACTGATTCGATTGATAGTGAGCCACAGTCTCACTCAACAACAAAGAACTTGGGAGGAAATGATCGCAATAGTCGAGGGGGGATTGGCTGCACCACCCCCAAAACCTGAACAATCCTCCAGCACGCCGGAACGATTAGAGAAACACAAGGAGTCAGCAGCAGAAAGACATGATGCTTCAAAACGAAAACAATCCTTCGGTATGCCAGAACGACCAGAGGAACCTAGAGAACTTACTAGCACACCCGACCAACCTAAGAGACCAAGGAAATCAGCCCGGCTGGCCCAGATACAAGGAAGACTGGAAAAGATTCAGGGAACCACGGCCCAACCAATTGAAATTGTGGACGAACCTCCAGAACGAGAAGGAGGACCCTCCGAAGGAAATGCTGAGCAATTAGGCGCCGAGGCTGACCAGCCGGAAGGAAGAATTGAGGAAAGAGATGAGCACTCTGAGGAAGAAACAGCCACCGAGCAGAGAAATCAAGAAGAAGAAGTAGTACAGCCAGGGGGAAGCCCGTTGCAGGACCCTATGGTTGAGGAGGAATTGGCAGCAGTCCTAGCCAATATGGGGAAATATGGCTAGACCTCCAGCATAGAAGGCATCCCTGACGGACCTGCAGAGGAAGATATACCCGAGAAAGTGCATGCAAAAAAGGCTGGGGAAGAAAACCTGCCTGGTTATGATAATGAAATGGAAGACAGCAATCAGGGACAAGTTGTCCCCAAGACGCTGAAAGATATCCCAAACGAGGAAGGAGAAGACTTAAGGGCCAAACCCTCTGCCGAGGCAAAGGAAATTAAGAAATTAAGGAAGAAACAACAGAGGTTGTTGGGCACGATAGCCAGGCTCCGACAACAAATTCGAATTTTGAAATCCAACTTGAGAATACAAAGGACCGCAAGGAAAAGGAAGAGGGCCACTGCAGCAAGAACCCGGAGGACAAGAAGACGGCAGACCTATACCCGTTTGTTGGTCGAAACCCCATTAGGAGACCTACTGTCGAGGAACAGTCTGTTGTTCCAAACGACATCGAGGAACCGGTTCCTGTTCCAAGTGACACTGAAGGACAAACTGTTGTTCCAAATATCGTGGAGGGACAAACTGTTGTTCCATATGACCTTGAAGAACGGATGGACATTCCAATGGAATAGCAAGAGGCTCCGATGGCAGGGGGACCACAACAACCCTTTATTCGCATTAAGAAAGAAACACAAAGCAAAGAGGCCCAAACAGAAGCACCACCCTCAGGGGTAATTCGGGTCCTAAACTCTAAGCAGCGTAATAGAAAGGTCCAGGTGAAACTCCCAGCCTCTACGACTTTATGGAAAAAGGATCCAAAAACAAGGACCTTGCACAAAATGATGAAGGGAGCTCAGCAAGAGGCTGAGCAGCTGAGAGAACAAACAGTCCCCTGGGAGAAATACGAAGAGCTACAACAACAACTTCGGGATATTAGTCAGTCCGAGAGCCAGGCCTTTGAAGGATGGCAAAAGGAGCAGGAAAAGGTTGCTAAGCTAACTCATCGATTAGATAGTGTTGTTAAGCAGATGGACACTGTGTGTTCCTTGCATAATGACGTTTTGACTTGTAGGGCCCCTGCTAAAAATTATGCTTTCTTTTTGCTTGAATGATATTTTCGATTGAAAATAAAAGTCGTTAGGGCAGGTGCACCTATCCACATCAACATTGTTAATGATTTTATAGACTGTTGCAAGCATTATGGAGTTAAGGTTCAAAGGTTATTGTGCAAGTTTTACTTGCACAACCTTGTGCTAGACCAGGAAACTGATTTAAATCCTAGCCCTTTTGTTGGCGATATACAATTCCAAGCCTTTATCTCATTTGAGGTTAATCAGCTGAAATGGCTCAGAGCTTATAACACCTTTCAGAGACAGGAGAATAGCCTAGACTTATGGGTACGAGCCGAACCTAGAGACCCAGTGACGCTATGGAGAGAGCATAGGAGCCTTATGAGGATCCCAGGTGTCATTGAGATATTAGGACCCATGCATGAAGACTTGATCCGACATAGCCTGGAATATTTCCTGACTATTAAAGACCTTGCCATCGATGCGCAAATTTTCGATACTAGACACCTCTAGCCCAAACATCCAGCTCAGGGAACCATTACAAATACGAGAATTTTGAGCTGGCTGCAAGAACCACAACGTTGAACCTTTATGGGGAACGGATTCTGAAAAGCAGGGCCATCTGGTTGGGGTATCCGATTTCGCAGTCATAAATTTTTTTTTGGCACCTGCAACACCGGATATCTTGTTTGGCCTTGTATGAGATGCCTTGCTATTGTATCAATAAATCAAGTTCTTGATAATCTAGTTTGCTCATCACGGTTGTCGGCCTCCTCAAAAACCCTCTCCGTATAATAGCCTGCATGTCAACTATAATAAATAATCATAGGCCAGAAACAGGGTAGCAGGGGGGTGTGGTGGAGAATAGAAGGTAATGCTTTGACAAGAAATTGTGGGCCTTTTCAATGAATAAGTTAACCTTAAAAATAATATGTGAATTCAAAGAAGATAAAGGATTTTAATAAAATGTGCAAGAATTGACAAAGGAAGCTCAATTACTAATAATTGTCGTTTTTCTATGCAGGAAGACGTGGAAGCAAGGAGTTGCCATCCAAAAGCGAGAAGCAGAGGAAGAATAACTGCTGTCCCTCCAAAGGGGAACCAGATGCGAACAAGATCGAGCAAATCAGAGCTGAATAGTCCAAGAAAAGAATGCGGGATACCGATTCAGTGAACGCAAGAAAGAAAGGGGAAGGATTAACCGATTGGCGAATCCCTTAGGATCTCCGATCCTGAGTGATCGCTGTTTTACTTATCTTTGATTATCTAGATACCTCCGTCGTTACTTTTATATAAAGGAACATCGTCATTGAGCAAAGAACAACTGTTTGTGTAATTTTAAGTTTTAGAACAAACTTTGATCATCGAGTCTCACTGAGACCTGGTTTGTTATACTTTTGTTGATGCGATTAATATAAAAGACTTGGTGTTTATTTCATCTCTGCGTCTGGAGTAACCTAAGGCGGTGTACCATTGGTAGCTAAGGTCCCGGCTATGAAGGACACTTGCTTTTGTATCACTATACTGTGATTTGCGTGTGGTTTGTTTGTCTTTATTACCCAGTAATCTGATACATCTTTCATATGATATGCTATGCTTTGTTATGATCAATATATGAATGATTTCTCCATGTAATAACTTTGCACGGTATAATTGGATCTATTCAAGGTTGAATTGCATCTTTAATCAGCTATTTCTGTAACAGAGTGTCGCTATGAATGTTACTGTCATTGGATCCATGTGAAATAATATTTGTCGGGTTTGAAAGTAATGTTACTCTGTTTAGAAACATAGTTATATCATCCATCATTATCAGATTACTATATTAGTATAGAACATGTATATATGGTTGATGCTTGCTGTTTCATAATTCATCAAGGAATGTTGTTCCATAAAGTCTATTTTATTTGGTTTGCTTGAAGAGAAAATCAGAGTGAGAATCAGTTGGTTTTAACTCGCTAGATTTAGTTCTTTCAATTGTTGTTCCATTTTATTATTGTTGTTCCATTTTACTGTTGTTCCATTTTATTACTGATGTTCCATTTTACTTCTGTTCCATTTACTGTTGTTCCATTTCCATTTTACAGTTCCATTTTACCTTTTGCCGTTTTATTTACCTGCCTTTGTTGTTTTGGTGTGAGAGAAGGTCTAAGGCTGTAGTGAGCCTCAGCAAGACGCTGCTTAGCTCCTAGACCTATAAGTCCATGCTCTAATTTCCTTTCTTTATCAGTTTCTAGAGGGATGGGTTATTGCTTCGGTACCCTTGACTGATCAACTGTCTTGTGTGATTCTATCTTTTGGATTAGTTTAGTTACAACTTAGCATCTGTTTTCTTTTGTATCTTCTGAACACTATACTACTAAACATTACTCGGACAAATAGCCTCGGATTGAGCTACTCTTTGCAATAACAAAACGTTCCTGGATTGATTTATTATTGTGTAATAATTAGAGGTGTGAGAGACCCTAGTTATAGCTCTACACAAATGAGGATAGAGAACCCAATAATTTTCCTTTGCAAGACCCTGGGCATACGAGGGGAAGAAGGAATACATCTAGAAAAAAGTTATGCCCAGTATCACCTTAGAGACATGCTAGCCAACTTCGTGGAGGGACAACAGTAGAAGCAGGAAGAGCCGGAATGAAAATGAACAATATGGCAAAGGCAGTGATAGCATAAGACAATAGAGGTAGTTCAGAGAAGAACTATGGGCTTCCATAAAGTAGTTGTAGTAAACGAATCAATAGGCTGTTGAGGGAACAATCTCGTGCCTAGATCAAGTAACATCATGTCGCTTGGATGAGTAAACCTTCTTTTTCAATAGAGAAGATTCATGAGAAATAGAGCTTATGCAAGCTATCATGACTTGCAAGATAAGAAATTATTTTTGGTTTATCGCAGTAGAAGAGTAACCAAGTATGATTATGCATGTTAGTATAGGAATTTTCGCCAGTTTCTAGTTTCTGGGATGATAATAATTCATAATGTTTGGATCGTAAAAGTTCTTTTGAGGTCTTCAAGGCCTATTGTAGGTTTTAACCCCGTACATAAATTACCTGCATACGAATTCTAAATCACAGGAAAAATAAAAATGCAAGAGCATAACACATAACACACATATACATAGATATTTCACATTGGATCTCAAAACCGAGACTACCAGCTTGATTTTTCATTATGTTCCTTTCAATGTTACAATACATATTTATACATGCCAAAGCATCCAACACCATGGACCGAAAACCATCGAATCCAAAACCATGGACTGAGAACCATAGGTAGGTTCGCCCAACCTAATATAGGGTCCAATAAATATAACACAACCCAACAATATCCCACTTGTTGTTTTCTTTCCACAGGGGGCGACAGGAGAGCTTAGTCATTTTTCCAGCCCTGAAACACCCATTGCTTCTCTACACCAAGAGAACTTCTCAGAGCTCACTGATTTTGTCAATGCATCTGCAATATTCTTCAGAGTGTCCACCTTTAACAACAACACCTTTTTGTCTTCTATCATATCCCTCACAAAGTGATACTGAACATCAATGTGCTTTGCCTTTTAATGATAAGCAGGGTTCTTTGCCAAGAAAATTGCACTTTGGTTGTCATAGTCTATCCTTATAGCTCCCTGTACTAACCCCATACTTGAACAGAATCTCTGCAACCAAACTGCTTCCTTGCTTGCATGAGTGGCTGCCATGTATTCTGCCTCTGTAGTTGATAGTTCCACTATAGATTGTTTCTTACTCATCCAATTGACTGCACCTCCAAACATGTTAAACACATACCCACTTGTAGATCTTCTCTGATCCAGATCTCCAGCCCAGTCTGCATCAACAAACCACGGATATCCAACATTCTCTCCAATCCTGGTCTTCCTTGGTAGCACAAACCATAATCAGTAGTGCCACGCAAATACCTAAAAACCCGCTTCACTGTTGTCCAGTGCTCCTTCCCTGGTTTTGACATAAACCTGCTCAATACTCCCACTGCATGTGCAATTCTGGTCTAGTACAGACCATGGCGTACATCAAGCTACCGACTGCACTTGCATATGGAACACGGGACATGTCCTCTTCCTCTTCTTGTGTCTTGGGACACTGTTCAGCAGATAACCTCACCTACAGGAATAGGAACCTTCACCGGTTTACTATCCTGCATATTAAACCTCTGTAGTATTGTCTCGACATACTTCCTCTGGTTTAACCAGAGCTTCCTCTTTGCCCGATCTCTTTTAATTTCCATGCCCAAAATATAGTTTGCAGCACCGAGATCTTTCATGTCGAAATTGGAGGACAATTGGGTCTTCAAATCCTGGATAATTTCTTTGTCATTTCCAACCAACAACATATCATCCACATACAAGACCAGATAAATAACACGGTCAACAATTAATTTAAAATACACACAATGATCTACTTTTCTTCTGGTGAAGCAAAGTCCCCGTATAAATGTATCAAATTTCTGATACCACATCCTTGGTGACTGTTTTAACCCATACAGAGACTTCTTTAACTTGCATACTAGTTCTTTCTTACCATTCACCACAAAGCCTTCAGGTTGCTTCATGTAGATTTCCTCTTCCAAATCTCCATGAAGAAATGTTGTCTTCACATCCATCTGTTCTACCTCTAAATCAAAAGGAGTAGCAACAGATAAAAGTAATCTAATAGAAGTTACCTTGGAAACAGGAGAAAAAATATCACCAAAATCAATTCCGAGCACCTGGGAATAACCTTTTGCTACCAACCGAGCTTTGTAT